>JAYMTH010002365.1:0-12735 GCA_036897465.1 Pelargonium australe
GCGGAGTCCTGGTAACACCCCCCCAGGTTCTTCGTTCCTTTGGTGTGTTTTTTTCTACAGGTGACAGGTTCCTAACTAGCAAGCAAGCAAGCAAGCAAACAAGCAAACAAGCGAACAAGCAAGCAAACTAAGGAAATTGAACACTAGAACTCTAGGCTAGAAACCTTGACTTGGATAAGAAGAAAGCACAAGCTCAAGCTCTAGCACAAGCTCAAACACAAACAACAACAAACACAGAAAAATATTAGCTAAGATGTGGTACCGTTGGCCGAAAGTCAAAACTAGCATATCATACCCAAATTTTAATTTTCAAAACAAAATTTATTGCTTACCGTTAGATCTCGTTAACAAATCCATTAAGTCATGTCGACCTGGACTAACGACTGCTAACGTGGAAAAAACTCGTTGGCGTGGCTAAAATGACCCACAGTTTAATTTTAAAAAATTAAATAAAAAATAAAAATCATTAACTTCTCTTTCTCATTCTATTATGGCGTTGGTAGGTTCCTATTCTCCGACTATATGCCGACATGTGAGAAACTGCAAAGGCGTACATGGGCGATTGGGACAAGGCTGCCGAGATGGTGATTTTCAGCTAGGCTAGATCAAACCACGTCATCACTGAGCTTTTATTATTTTTAGCCACGTTAGTGAGTTTTTTCCATGTGGACATGGCCTAACAGATCACTTGACGGGTTATAACGGTAGAAGCTAAATTGGGTTGAATATTAAAATTTAGGTACCACTTCTGATACAATAAAAGTTTAGGCATCAAATTGGATTTTCAACCTAAATTTGAGTATCAAATTTACCTTTAATACATATTTAAACTTCCTAAATTAGTTATGAACCCGAGACACAACCTGTCTAGTTTCTCACTTACAAGAAACAAAGGTAAAATTCTTGATGATATTGCAAATATTTCGTCAGAGTTCGATGTTTCATTTTCCAAAAAAATGTCGTTGACATATATCTTCTTCATCCATGAATAATATTTTCTTCTAACTATTTAGACATTCTTTTCTTTCGCTTCTAAATCAATCACACCTTTAATAACTCAAATTATCATTTATGCTTATGTCTTTCTCACTGAACATCGACAGTAGAATGGACTCCTCGATGTGATTATTTCTCATCACCATAATCAGTGAGAATGCAAGTGTATGCTCAATAAAATGTGATTTCCAACTTAACGTTGTGAGACTTTGTAGCAAATATTTTGTTTATGGGGTTAAAGTGATTCCATATGCCTGAACACATGGATGCCACATATTTTTTCATTGTCATGTCATGTCCACAGTTGATTCAACTAATTTTCTTAAGTTTGAAATTAAGGTTCAAACGTCATTGTACTGGTCTTCTTTTTCAATGTCAAGATAGTTGAATTCAAGTGAAGTCTAAATCCAAGTCTTCAGGTCTTTAATTTTTGGGTGGTAGCAATGATCCACGTTCGATCAGTGACTAGGGGCCTGCGCAGGTAACACACCATTAAGCAGAACCAAGATGTGTGTCTGAGGAATAACACAAGAGTAAGATCTCCACACAAACAAAAATTAATGTATTGATTAAGAATTGAATCTCCAAATTCATTTGTGGAGCGAAGAACCCTCGATGATTGATGAAGAAAACACGAAGAATGTTTGAGAGTGTTTCGAGTTCTCGCGTATGTTCTTTATTAGGTAAAGTGACCGAACCTGATTATGTGAGCTTGAGTATCCTTTTATATACTTCAAGCTTACTTGTTCTCCGATGAACTCCGGAAGGTCGACGTCTAGGTGGGTTTGTTGCATGTCGAATCTGCACACCGACAGGGCAGGTCATGGTCTCTTGCTCACTGCCTGTTGGATTTGCACACCAACAGGAAAGGTGATAGTGTCTTAGCTGCTGCCTGACGGGTACACACATTGGAAAGGCAGACAATGCTCTCTTGTTCTTTGCCTACTGTAATTGCACACTAGTAGGGCACCCGAATTCTCAGTCTGTCGCATCTTGGTCGCCATCTGGATCTGCTTGCAAGTTGGGTTGTCGCTATCTTCATCCTCCAGCCATGTGGGAGGTGAGGCTCCTCTTTGTTCTACCTCCAGGAGAGTGCTAACTAAGGGCGGGAGGCTGGAGCATGGCACACGCGACCCGTCCAAATCCTGCGGCTATGTTCGAGTTTCCTCCTAGGTCAGCGATCCTCTTGGGTGTTCATACTCCAACAATTTCGGGAGGTTCTTAGATGTATGTTAGTCTTGTTTTTCAAGAGGGGGAGCGACTAATCTTTCTTGTATCACTAGTTCGGCTGATAATTTCATGTTGGTTGGTAGTTCCAGGCAGGCTGGTAGCTCTAAGAAGGCTGGTACTTCTAGGTAGGCTGATAGTCTTAGGCATGCTGATACTTTCAGGAAGGCTGACAGTTTCAGACATACTAATGCTTTCAGGCAGGCTAACAGACAGGGGGGAGGGGAGTGTGGAGAGCCCACATATGGGCCTAGGTAGACGGGCCCGTGCGCCCCTTACGTATCCAATCCGTGCAGCCTTGTGCGTCTGTGCGGCTGGTCCACGCATCTGGTTCTTTTTCCTAATCGGCTGGTTGACCACCCTATCTTGATTTTTCTACGTTGGCCTTCTCTTCCACACGTCACCTGTCTATTGGGTAATGGTTAGCAGACTTTTTGTTCCGAGTCAATTGCTGCCAAATGGTATCGATTTATCGAGACCAGGATGGAGTGATAGTTGTCGGGTTTATCAATATTTTTTTCAGGTCTTTTCCCCTCATGTGACCTTCTCACTTTTAGGAAGGTGAGCTTCCTAGTAGGTGACCATTCTTCCTTTGTTGCGTCTTTGTAAGTGGTCTTCTAAGGGGGTTCACTTGGGGCTCTTGGGTCTTCTAGCTACACAGAATATTTGAGTTTTTTTTCCTAAGTGATGAGACTTAGTCTTGGATGGATGTTTTGTTCCCTCTTGGATGGTGATGAGGCTCTAAAGAGTTGCAGCTTCCTTCGAGCGAGCTTTTCTTGAAGATAGCTATTTTATAATTTGGTGGACACGAGGAAACAGTTGGCGAGACTTCTTTACTTCATGGAGACAAAACTTCGGGAGGCGAGACTGTGAAGACGAGACTCCGTGAGGTGAGACTCCCTAACTTGCTGGAGACAAGGCTCTAGGAGGCAAGACTCCCTAACTTGGTGGAGACGAGTTTCCATGAGGCGAGACTCTCTTACTTGGTGGATACGAGGCTCTGGGAGACGAGGCTCTGCCTCTCCACCGCTTTATATTGTGCTATATACAAGGTGATAACCGATTTCCTATTATGTGCACAATAATTAAGTAAAACTTCTTTTTATTCCTTTTAAAAAAGGATTACACGGGTTAAATTTTAATCGAAAGAAGGATGTGTCTTAATAATTGGCTTGAGGCTTGATGTGAAGGCATTCTCGAACCCGTGGGCACCGTTAATTCTTTCATTTGTTCCATTGCTCCGAGAGGAGTTGGACTAGGAATCATTGAAGGATTTATTAGTTTCAGACCTCTGCGATCCATTCTTGGGTGATTGACAATATGACAAGCTCCAACTAATTTTTACCCATTTTTTGGCGAGTAATTGCAAAATTTCAACTCACTCGTTGGACAGTTGTTGATGGATGGTCCTGGTTTCATTCACAGACGGGTTTAAATTCGGTTAAGTTGGGCTATCAGCTTCTAACTCGATCGACTAGTACGGTAGGTAGTGTCTCTCTAGAAGTGCTTGTGATCTTTACCTATTTGACCTAAGGTCAAACATTTTGTTTGGAAAGCTATTTAAGGTTGTTTTCATATGATCAGAAGCTTGTTGGCTCAAAAAGTGGATGTTTCGCCTCTTTGCCTAATATTTCGTCATCATCGGGAGTCAATTAGCCACAGTTGTTACACTGCGAGTTCGCTCGATAGTGCTGAATTCAAATGGGCTTAGCAGATTTCTGTAATGTGTTCTCAAGATTTGGAGACTGGTTGATGGTTGTGTTCAATCGTCGGGATAAGGAAATGTTAGAGAATGTCTTCTACGTGGACCTAAGATCGTTTTTTTATTGCGTGTAAGGTCACCAGACTTGTAGTAAATTTTCCGTCAAGTGGACTCCCCCATCTTGTCCTATGTTTAAAATGAATGTGGATGATGATAGTTTTGAAGCTTAAAACAGGTTGGGTGGTGGCTGGATTATTCAAAATTGGTCTAGTCATTGTCGAGGGGGAGGTTGGGTTGGCTGGTCTTCTGCAATAGAGCCTCAGATTGTAGAGGCTCTAACCATTTTTCAAACTCTGAGTTGGAGTAAAGATTGAGTTTGGTGCCAAATGGTTGTGAAGTCAGATGCCAATTAGAATATTTCGGCAATTAATATTAGAGGGGAGGTCTTTGGTGCCTTTGGTCTTATTATTGATGATGTAAAATCTATTTTTTTCGTTTAGTTATCATATATTGAGTTTAGTTATTTCTCTAAGTTCAGGTGGATCATGTTTTAGCTAGGTCATCGGGTTTTCTCTTAGGCCCTTCAGGGTGGATTGGGGATCAATGTCTGATACCCTGAGTTCCGTTGTTATTAGCATATTTTTCTAAGTAATAATATTCTCTATTGTTGCTTAATAAAAATATAGTTTTATTAATTAGTTATACGTGAATTACTAATAAAATCTATAGAATAAGTTGGTTAGAACCTCTTGAATTTGTTACAAAAAGAACACATGATGATACAAAGAAAAAAATATAAAACTAAATAACTTATGTTTAGAAAAATGAATAGTTGATAAGAGAAAAAGGTCGAATTGGTACGGTAGAAAGTTTCATTTGTTCATTTTGGCACGTAAAAAAGTTACTATTCAGTTTAGTATGTGATTGAAGTATACTAAAGCAATTTAACACATAGTTAACTCTTAGTTAGTTCTTTCATTAAAAAGTAATGACGTATGTATATATAAGATTATAATAACACATTTAGTAACTTATATGATTTATTTGGACCGATAAAAATACGAAAATAAAATATTTCACACATCAGAATAACTGGATCTGACAATTAAGATATGGCCTAAAATTAATCTGATCCGATTAGATTGGATTGGTCCTGCAAAACTACAAGTTGATTACATCAGACGAATTCGATTTTTTATGTACTAAAAATCATAAAGTCTCACTTGATGTATCAAAATCCAATTTTATATAAAGGGCATATTTGTCTTATGCAATTAGATTCGTATTTTTATATAGGACCAATTCGATTTGGTTGTAAATTGATCGGAACAATTTTTGGTCGGGTTGGATTGCAAATGCTTACAAAGTCAGATACAAATTTTTAGCTCTAGTTATTATTATGTGTGAAACATTTTATTTTCAGCCTCAAATAAGAGGACACTTTTAGTTGTCTGAATTGATCATAAAAAGATGTTGATTATTTTATATAAATACATGTCTTTACTATTGGTCATGAAGATTTAACTGAGAGTTAACTATATACTAAATTTATTTAATATACTTCAATCTGGTTAACCATTTTCTCTAGTTTATATTTATTTTGATAAGATAGTATATTATTTGGTAAGACACCGACTTTACTTTTTTAACTGTTAACATATTAAGTTTAGGGAGAGGATTGACACATGTGTGCCTTACTTACAAACTACAATTGATTTGGTTACAAAATTTTACTGGCTCGCGTTTTGATATGAATATATAGTAATTACAAACACCAGTGGTGTTGTAACAATAATTTACTGGTGCACGTTTTTTAAGTAAACGACTTATAAGTTGTATTGGTGTGGTTACAAATATGTAAGATACAAGTTTTAACTTTTTTGGTTACAAGTTATCATTGGTGCGCATTGCACATGCACCACAGATGCACTAATGACACATGAAACGTTTGTTTCCCTTAAATTTAAATTTGAAAATCTTACATTGTTAGAGTAATTTTCTTGTAAGTTTACCTTTCAAAAATTATAATTGAAATTTAGCTGAATTTGTTAACTGAACATTGAGTAAAAAATGAAACTGATGCATGAACTTTAAAAAAAATCATAAAACTGTAATTGAACTTTTCAAAAATTAACAAACTAGTGGTTACGGTTTGATATACATGAACTTTAAATGATAATTTTTTATATGACATAGTTAACCAGTTTATTTTTGTTATTGTTTTATAATAATAAAATCTATTTTTTATAACTTAAAAATTATTCATTTAACGCATTTTTCATGATTTTTGAACTTACAAAATTATTCATTTAATTTTTTTTATTTTAAAATGGTGCATGTTTATGAACAAATTTAAAAAATTCTAGTATCATTTTCTATTATCTCAAATAAACCAAATTGATAATTTCTTATAAGTATCATAATTATGAAACCATGAGTATGGGTTCATTTTTTTTTAAATAATTACATCATAAAAGAAATATGAACATTAATTGAACTCATAATTAATCATGATTCTGTCATAAGTATTAAGTATTTTGAGCTAAAAAACATGACTAATTTTTTTTTTCAATTTTGTACATAGCATTCAACTTTTTAAAAAATTAAATTAATAATCGAATTCTCTTATAAAAAAACAAATTAAGTTAAAAAAATATTTAAAGCGAAGATTCCAATATTAATTTATAAATTCGTTATAAAAATTATTGGTCAAAATTATTAAGATTATTTAATTGTGTCACATTATAAATTAACTATTAAAATTAAATAATATTTAACGATAATCACTAATTTGTTTAATTTTAAAAAAGTTTAACCACGAATTTGTATTTTTTAAAAGTTCAATCACAATTTTAATTTTTTGCTCAAACCTCGACAACTAAATTGAACTATTGTAGATTCATTGCTCATTTAATTAATAGATCAAAAGAAATGGAGAATGGTCCATAGATGTCTCTCTCGTATGCACAAAGCTAATACAGATGGATTTGATTTTGATGGGTCATATGGGCAATTGCAAGAAAGATACAATTTACAACTCAGTGTTGTGTTGGACTAAAATTAAAGATTTTGGTTTTTGTGAGTGACTCATTTCACCAATAAAATATTGGTTTTCCTTTTACCTCTTCATTCTTCTCCAACACAATGTCCCTTCATTGTGTCGAAAACAACTTCATCAAATTTGTACTCATCTGCGTTGACAAATTACTTAACGATCAACCCATTCTTCAACTACAATTGTGGGAGTATAGTCGACTCTTGAATTGCATGGAGTGTCATAAATATTGATATAAGCAATAATTTCTCCTCATGTAACCCTCGAATATTAAGTAATATATATTATTTTGTTTTTGAGATTTTTATTTATATAAAAAGGTAAATATGTAAATATTTTAGGTAGTTTTGTTCACAAACAGATAACTGCCAAATTTTAAAGTTTACGGCACATAACTCTATTAATAAATTTGTCCACAACCATTACCTTAAACATTAATATCCAGATTTTGATCTCTAAAAGTATTATCATGGTCTTCATCTAATCTTAAATTTTCAAATAATGATATTTATTTAAATTTGTGAAGAAAATCAATAGTCTTCCATATGTTTTAATCTTTATCATGTGATTGATATATATGTTTTGTGATTTATAAGAGAGAACAGCATGATTATACAACGTCAAAATTTAATGTTTTATACACAAAATCAAATGGACTATTATTTGAAAATTTAAGATTAAATGAAAGGCACAACAGTCTTTTTAGATAGCAAAATTTAGATTTTAAAATTTCAAGTAGTTAATTGTCGCTGACTAATACATTAGGGGAGTTATGTGTCGTGCATTTTTAAATTTGATAGTTATCAGTTTGAGGACAAAATTACAGTAAAATTTTGTTTAATTACTCATATAAAAAAAAAGTAACCAATTTGCTATTGTGTTAGCTTCTTTTTGTTGTGTCTTTGTGATAGATCTTCCAAGAGGGTTTGCAGAGGACCCTTGGGTCTTGTAGTTTTCAATCTTTCAAGGAGGTTCGTGGAGGGCCCTTAGGTCTTGTAGTCTTCAATCTTATAGGGGGTTTGCGGAGAACTCTTGTTCCACCTCCAAGGGGAGGATAAATTTTTTCTAAGTAGTCGTGGGTGGAGGCTTGCTTGGGGAAGCCTTAGAGAAGCCGTGACAAAGGTCTTGACGAAGCTCGTTAAGGTGAGATCTTTGGGGATCGTACGACTAAAAGCATTGACCCCTTAGGATGGGTCTACTTACTTGAGGCGTCTGCGGGATCATTGAGGCGACCTGAGTGACTTGCTAAGGCGAGGAGAGGAGTGGTCATGGGGATGCCCAACAATGGCTCACGGGGGCGGTGAGAGGAATAGTAAAGGGGATGACCAACGGTGAGCGTCTAACAAGTATACCGTAGTCGACCTTATAATAATGGACTGTAAAGTTCGTATATCGATCCTCAAGGACTTGGTCGGTAAATGTAAGATTAAAGCTGGTAATTAAGTCTTGAACTAATAAAGGCAATAAACAGGGAGTTCTGAAAAAGTTGTTTTAAGACATGCAATTAAATAGCAATAAATAAATTCCAAAACACGCAACAATAAATGACATATAGAGTGATTTGAGGTGTGAATTAAAAATGATAAATAAGCAATTAATTATTTAGATGCAATGGTATGAGGATATCAGGATGTTTTTAAAGTTAGATCGATATTATTGCTCCATCTTTCTCGGACTCTCCCTTCTTCTCCGTTTAGGGTTTCACGCAGCTTTCCAGTATGGCGGCGCCGCCGCCAGTCCCCAGGGATTTGGGGACGGCTTTCCCCCCTTTACCTGTCCGTCAATCAGCCCCACCGCCGGTGGCACCATCGTATGCGGTGGCGGCTAAGAAACCGTCCTTGGATACCCGAATCAAGGACATACCCATTTCCTCAAAGCCTACCTCTATTACTGTTGATGGTTACTCGACAGTTCAGTTCACCACTCAAGAGGTTGCGGCGGCGGAGAACCTTTTGCAATGGGCATTAGTTAAGTTTTCCCAATCACGTCCTTCGTTTAATGCTATTCATAAACATATAACTTCGTCATGGGGTTTGGACCATCCTCCAGTCATTGGACTCCTGGATCCTAGACATGTCTTGATTCGTCTCCTTTCTGAGAAAGACATTATCACGGCCTGGTCCAGAGAACGTAAGGTAGTGGAAAACAGCCTCTATCGTTTATTCAAATGGACACCGGACTTCTCGACTAAATCTGAGTCTACTAGGGTTGCGGTTTGGGTGAGATTGCCTGGCCTCCCACTGCATTATTTTGCCCCCTCCATGCTTAAAGCGATTGTTGCTCCGATCGGTCATTTTCTTCGTGCAGATGATAAAACGGCCTCTCTCACGCTTCCTATGTTCGCCCGGGTTTGTGTGGATATGGACGTCTCCAAGGATATGCCTAGCAGAGTTTGGATTTCGGTTGGGACTGACAAAACGAAGGGTTTTTGGCAGCGTATCGTCAAGAATAATGAGTATCTGTACTGTCAGTTTTGCAAGCTTCATGGACACAATAAAGAGGTGTGTAGGAAATTCTTGAAGAAATCAGCCAAGATACCTCCATCCTCTAGTCATCCGGCATCAGCTGCCGTCTCTACCACTCCGGCATCGACTGCCATCTCTACCACTCCGGCAACAACAACGGTCCCCACTCCAGTTTCATCAGCTGCCCGCATTAACCCTCTTGTGTCAGCGCCACCTTCATCGGTGCCTTCTTCTTTAGTCGAGCCTTCCTCGACACCTTCGGTTTCGGTCTCGGTACCAAGCATAATCACTGATATCCCACCCCCCTCAGTGTTGACTGTTTTGGAGCCACCCATTATCACCACCCAGGTGAGTTGTAGCATTCCCCAGGTCTCTGACCTAGTGGTCCCTCCGGCTATTGTCACGGCCGCTCCAGTTTTACCTACTCCGGCAAGAGAGTTAGTTTAGTCAGTCCCTCCGGTTATTGAACAGCCTAATGGGGAGGATAATAAGTTGGATCACTCGCCCTTAGTGGAAACCAGTTCTAGGGCTCTAGGTTTGCATGGCGTGCATGGAACCCCGACTACGTCATTTGATTTAAATTTGTCCACCACCTCTTCTCCCACGGGTTTGGACCTGGTCCAATCCATTCCGGCCACGCTTCCGATCTCCGTAGAGCCGACAGTGGTGATCCCTCCAATAGTGGTCTGAGATGCTGGTACCGGTGTTGTTTGCCGAACTAATCGTCCTGTTGCAAAGCAGACTATTTCAAAAATGAAGAATTGTAAATGATGAAGTTCCTTTGTTGGAACATTAGAGGGTGTGGTGGGGCACCCAAACGGCGGTCTTTAGGGAACTTGATTCTAGTTCATAAACCTAAGTTGGTTATTATTTTGGAGCCTAAACAAGGCACTGCCATGATAGATAAGCTATCTCGCTCTTTACATTTTGATTCTAATCTTCATTGTATGTCGATCAATTCTCATATTTGGTTCATGTATGATTCGTATTGTCAGGTCTCTCTTTTACGTTGCTAGGATCAGGCCATTTCATCAGTGTCAGTTGGTCATAATGGTTGCGTCTATCACTTTCGTGCAATATATGCTAAATGTTCTCGTATGGATCGTCGGGCGCTTTGGGATTTTCTGCATGTCGGTGTGCTTAACACTTTGGTCCCGAATATTTTCGTTGGTGATTTCAACACTTATTGTTGTTCGGAGGACAAAATTGGCGGTCTTGGTCCTGATTTGTTGTCCATGGTAGAGTTTAATTCATGGATTAATGGTTTGGGTCTTCGAGATGTCGGTTATTTGGGTTCTCGTTTTACATGGTGCAACGAACAACAAGGTAATCGAAGAATTTGGTGCCGGCTTGATTGAGTATTGGTCCTTGGTCAACTTTCTGTTCAGGTAACTCACCTTCCGCACTCTGTCTCGGATCATGTTCCGGTCCTTGGCCAGATAGGGACGTCGGGTGCAAGGAAGAGTCGGTTTCATTTACTGCGATCATGGGTTGGTCATCCGGAGTTTCTAACAGTTGTCCGTGAGGCATGGGCTCGGGGTTATTGGGAGGACCCGTTGTGGAGAGTCCATTATAAATTAAGGGAGGTCCGGCGTACCCTTAAGACGTGGAATTGGAATTCCTTTGGCGATGTGCGGAAGCGTATAATGTCAGCAAAGGATAATATTATAGCAGCTGAGCATGCTTTGCAAACTGGAGTCACGGACGATCGGCTAGCTGCATTACGCAAAACCAAGGATGACTTAGATGCGGAATTGGCGGTGGAGGAGGAAATGTTGCATGATAAATCACGTGTGTCTTGGCTCAAGTCGGGGGACCGAAACACGGCTTTTTTTCATGCGTCTCTTGCTATGAAAAAATAGAGATCCGCTATTCGAATCCGGGAAAATGGTGATTGGATCATTGATCAAGGAAGCTTGTGTAACCGTGCAGTTACACACTTCTCCTCGTTTTTGACCTCGTCGGGTGGTGCTCTTCATGATGGTCTTGTTCATGTGGTGCCGAGTTGTGTTTCTACCGAGGATAATTCTCGTCTTATGATCACCCCGTCCGAGGATGAGGTTTGGGAGGCTGTTCGTGGGCTCGGGCGGTATAGTGCTCCGGGTTTAGACGGGTTCACGGGAGCTTTTTTCGTGGCTTGTTGGGATATCATTAACGGAGATGTGGTGCAGGTTGTTCAGGCCTTTTTTGAGGGTCGTTCACTCCCGAGACCGTATACATCTACTCTTATGGTTTTAATTCCAAAAGTGGAGGATCTGAGCTCTTTCGCGGACTATCGCCCTATTAGTTTGTGTAGCTTCCTATATAAGGTTTTAACAAAGATTCTTAATGATCATCTCGCTCCTCTGCTTCCCTCATTGATTTCTGAAAATCAATTTGGTTTTGTTCGGGGTCACAATATCCAGGAAAACATTGCTCTTTGCTCTGAATTGGCCTATCATCTCAAAGATGTCGTGCCAGGTGATAACCTCATTTTGAAGCTAGATATGTCAAAAGCTTATGATCGGCTGGAGTGGTCATTTTTATTTAGAACCTTGGAGGCGTTCGGCTTTGACCCGGGGTTTATTAACCTTATAGCTAAATGTGTGTCGAATTGTTGGTATTCAATTCTGATCAATGGTGACTCGAGTGGTTTTTTCCATGCAACCAGAGGAGTGAGACAAGGGTATCCTCTTTTCCCGACTCTATTTGTGTTGGCTCAAGATGTTTTGAGCCGCAACATTGAGGACCGTGTTCGCCGGGGTTTAATTCAACCATATTTCTGCAGTGGTCACGTCGTATCGGTCTCCTATTTGATGTTCGCAGATGACACAATCGTCTTTTTGAATGGTTCTCGTTCCTCGATCAAGGGGTTCCTTGATCTCCTCCGCCTCTACGAATCATCCTCAGGTCAGTTGGTCAGTTTTGATAAATGTCGCTTTTATTCGGCTAAAAGATAAAACCAGTCCATTGAGATAAAAGATATGTCGGTTTGTGCTTTGGGCATTCCCATGGTCTCTAAATGCTCATGTTGCATTACCTCAAACTTGGAATCAGTTCACCATTTGTTTATAGAAGGCTCTGTGGCCAGGCAGCTTTGGTGGAGGATGGCGCCGGTGTTGGGTGTCCTTGCTCACCCCCTTTCTCTCCCTCAACTTTTCAATGGTATTTGGGCTTCCTCTCGAACGTCCTCAATCATGGGTTTCCTTCGTACGGTGACTGTTTGTTGTGGAATTTGGGAGCTTTGGAGAGCTCGTTGTAGCTCTCGGTATGATGACAAAAATATGGATCCAAACCTCATTTTGTTTCAT
>JAYMTH010002366.1:0-12734 GCA_036897465.1 Pelargonium australe
TATATATATATACATATATATCTGGTTTTGTTTTGTTAAACATACAAACATTCGTGAAAAACAATGTTAGTGTTGCTGCCATCAGAAAAGCTTCATTAGAAATATGCCCGGATCATTTATAGCATGATGCATGATAGATTATTCTCAAGACGAACTCTGGAAAAATACCTACAACTTAAAAAAGAAAAAAGAAAACTGAGTACAGATATAGGTACGGATCGTATCATGAGTTTCTGTTTGTATTCTTTTTCCATTTCCAATATGATGTGGGACTACGATTAGCCTGGTTGACCTTTGTAATTAAAACTTGTATATTCAATGCATATATTTAAGTTTTAAGGTTGCATGGAATTGTTGGTTGCTTTTGACATCAAGGTTGTTCGTATGGGCATTAGAATGTTGTGTATTCTTTTCTTTTCTTCAAATTCTTGTGTCTTGTGAGATTGATGCGATAAAATTGCAACTTTGTACAGTTTTGGTACTTTTTAGTTCACTTCCTACTTCTGAGAAAGAGTACACGTTCCACAATAAATAAAAAATTGTAGGATTGTTTTACAACAATTTTAAAGCCATCCACATTTGTGTAAATCATTCTTTGCCTCGCTCTTCATGGCCCTTTCTCTCGCTTTCGTATATATTTTCACCTTGTTTACTATTTACTCTTCACTGCTTCCACAAACTTGTTCAGGTGAAGGTTCATCATCAGAGATGGCAATTCATGAATCTGCAAACGAAAATGCTCGACTGTCTTGCAGAAATATTTGGTCCCTTGAGAATAATCCAGCGAGCCACATAAATCTGCAATGTAAGTATATTGTAGATGAAATCTTTGCTTTGCATGAAAGCTATTATCATATGATGAATAGCCATCAAAATCTATCTATACTGTCTCATAGGATGCTGGATGAATTTGATGGAAGAGTAGGTTAGATCTTGATTTTGTTGCTTAATGAATTGAAGGTGGAGTAGAATCATTTATATGCAACGCTAAAGAATCAGATGGTTCTGTCTTCGGTGTGATCATCAATATCTAGGTCGTGATTCTGATTTCATATTATAAGTTATAGAGATGTTGATAGGTTTCACGAAATAAAAACAGCAAGTAACAACGTAATATGGATAAAATGTATAGAAAAATAATGGTGAAAACTGACTGATTTATCAAAAGTTCCGTACAAGGTAGAAATTTCCCACCCGCATCTCTTTTCTGTCGAAAAAGAAAACCGGAACAAAAAAGTATAAATCAATTTACATTTTCTGCTAACTTTAACTGTTAGTCGTTATGCTCTTTCTATTGAAAGCACGAAGTGACGTTGAAGAAAGTCTCTTAACGTCGAAGGGAATTGTCAAGCCGCCCATGGGGTGATCAAATCCAAATTCTTCTTCAGCTTTGCTTAGCAAATCAAATCAAGAAACAAAGGTTGGTTGAGATAAGACACTGGAACCACAAATCTCTGCTTCTGCCTCTCACCAACATAAACCGCAAAGAAGCCCTTTGGTACGTCTAAAGATGTCGAGTCTGCCTTGTTTGGCCTCCGGAGAATTTGCTTAGCAAGAATGGCACCAGGTAACCGAAAGCCCATTTTCTGTTCTTGTTGTAATAGAGAAAAGCTATTGAGACTTGAGAGGTTATGGTTTATGAGGACTTGAGTTGGTTGTGAATTGTGATCCTAACTCGTACATATTTATATATGAAATGGTTTATCCAAAATAATTGCTGGGGCCAGTTTAGGACATAGTCACATAGGTAATGACAGTGTGTCACATGGTCTTGTCTTGTAGATAGTCTACAAATTTTGAGGACTGAATCAATTTGATCTACTGGTTGAAGGGCAGACGGAATTTCAGATAAACTGATTTGGAGGACCAGTGAAAGATCAGCATTAGATAGCTAGATGGCTCAAGAAGATTGATGGGTTTTGGTTAGGACATGCTAAGAAGGTGCATATGGTTTTGCTTCTCAGCATTCATGATGAATTGGTGACCGAAACTCACATATTGTGTGTACTTGTTGGCTAGCAACATGTCCTACAAACCCAAATGATTAGCCACTCAGTGACCAGGTAAAGATTGGGATTGAGCATCCAATTATTCGGTATGAATTGAAATGTGAACCCAATTTGATCGTTGGATGAGAGACAATCTAATATGGTGCGTAATTATGCTACAAACCCACTCTCATTTATATTTTCACTGTTTGCTAATTACGCTACATTGCTTCTACGAACTTATGTAGCAGAAGCTCATCTTCAGACACAGCAATCCATGAATCTGCTAACATAAATCTCCGACTATCTTGCAGAAATATTTGGTGCCTCAAGAAGATAAGAAGATCCACCGAGCCCCATAAATCCCCAATGTAGGTATATCGAAAATAAAACTGTGATCAAAGTACTTGTCCAAAGTCATGAGTAATAGCCATCAAATTCTATTTACTAAATCTCAGAGGAAGCTCGAGGAAGTTGACAGGAGAATTTTAGGACTTGATTTTGTTGTATAATGATGTGAATGCGTAAAATATAATCATTTAGATGCAACACTAAAGAATTAGATGGTTGTGTCTTCTACATTATCATCAATGTCTTGGTAGTAATTGTGACTTCAATATTTAAAGTTGAAAACGGAATAAGTGACAAGGAATTATGTGTTCATGTATCTCGAATACCATAAAATGGACATGATATGTAGAAAAAAATGGTCCAAACTGACCAATTCTTTAAAAAGTATGTTCCGTACAAGGTAGACATTCCCACCCGTATCTCTTTTCTGTTGAAAAGGAAAACCGGAACAAAAAAGTATACATCAATTTACATTTTCTGCTAACTTAATCTGTTAGTCGTTATGCTCTTTCTATTGAAGGCATGAAGTGACGTTGAAGAAAGTCTCTTTGTCGCAGGGAATTGTCAAGCCGCCCATTGGGTGATCAAATCCAAATTCTTCTTCAGCTTTGCTCAGCAAATCAAGAAATGAAGGTTGGTTCAGATAAGAAACTGGAACCACAAATCTCTTCTTCTGCGCCTCTCCAACATAAACCGCAAAGAAGCCCTTTGGTACATCTGAAGATGTTGAGTCTACCTTGTTTGTCCTCCGGATATTTTGCTTCGCAAGAATGGCTCCAGGTAAGCGAAAACCCATTTTCTGTTCTTGTTGTAATAGAAAAAATGCTATTGAGACTTGAGAGGATATGGTTAATGAAGACTTGAGTTGGTTGTGAATTGTGATCCAAACTTGTGCATATTTATGGATGAAATGGCATATCCAAAATAATAGTTGGAGCTGGTTTAGGACATCTTCACATGGTCCTGTCTTGTGAATAATGTACAAATTTTGAGGACTAAAATCATATTTGATATACTGGTTGAAGGGCATTGTGTCCTACAATATTTCAGATAAGCCGATTTGGAGGACCATCGGAACGTTAGCATCAGATAGCTGGATGGCTAGATCGAGTGGCCAAGGAAGCTTGATGGGGTTTGGTTGGGGCATGCACAGAAGGTGTCACATGGTTTTGTCTTCCCAGCATTAAGAAGGATTGGTGACCAAAACCCTCATATTGTGTCTACTTGTTGACAAACAGCATGTCCTACAAACTTCAAAGGTCAGCCACTCAATGACCAGGTAAAGATTGAGACTGAACATCCAATTATTCATTGTGAATTGAACTGTGAAACTAATTTTATCGTTGGATGAGAGACAATCTTGACGCATGTAATGTGGTGTGTACAATGCTCAAATGACTGAAGAGGCTTGAAGATATATATATATATATATATCTGGCTTTGTGTTGTTAAACATACAGATAATCGAGAAAAACAATGGTAGCGTTGTTTCCATCAGGAAAGTTTCACGAGAAATGTGTCGGTATCATTTATAGCAAGATGCATGATAAGTCATTCTCATGAGGAAACTATGAGAAAATACCTAGAACTTAATTATTTTTAGTACACATACAGATACAGATAGCATCATGAGATTCTTCGTGTAATCTTTTACCATGATCAGTTTGGTTGACCTTCATAATTTTAACTTGCATATTCAATGCATATATGAAATTGTTGGTTGCTTTTGAGAACAAGGTTGTTCATCTTAGTTCTTTTCTTCATATTCGTCGCTTGTATGTTTGATGTGATAAAATTTCAATTTTGTTCAATTTTTGATACATTATACTTTTTTAATTTACTTCATACTTCAGAGATAGAGTATCAGTGCAACAAATGTTTTTTGTAGGATTGTCGTACAGTAATTTCAAGGCCGTCCACATATGTGTAAGTTTTTCTTCGCCCGTCTCTTTAAGGCCTTTATTCATTACATTCATTAATATTTCTCACATTGTTTACTAATTACTCTTCACTGCTTCCACAAACTTATTTAGCAGCCATTCATCATCAGAGACGGCAATTATGCAAACAAAAACGTCCACTGACTAGCAGAATAGAGCCTCAGAAATCCTCAATGTACGTCTGTTGAAAATATAATTTGATCAAAGTACTTGTCAATTGTCCTATGATGAATAGCCATCAAAATCTGTCAAATGTCCTATGATAGAAGAGAATGTTAGGACTTGATCTTGTTGCTGAATGATGTGATCATGACTTCATATTCAACCTTAAAAGATTCAGATGCTTTCGTTTTCTAGGTGGTCATCAATATCTTGATAGTGATTATGACTTCATATTTAAAATTAAAAGAATTGAACAAGTAGCAACATATTATGTGTTAATGTATCCAGATTGCCATATATAGAAAAAAATGGTCCAAACTGACCGATTCCTTAAAAAGTTCCGTACAGGGTAGACATTTCCCACCCACATCTCTTTTCTGTCGAAAAGGAAAACCGGAACAAAAAAGTATACATCAATTTACATTTTTCTGCTAACTTAAACTGTTAGTCTTTATACTCTTTCTATTGAAGGCATGAAGTGACACCGAAGAAAGTCTCTTCATCGCAAGGAATTGTCAAGCCGCCCATGGGGTGATCATATCCTGAGTCTTCTTCAGCTTTGCTCAGCAAATCAAGAAATGAAGGTTGGTTCAGATAAGACACCGGAACCACAAATCTCTTCTTCTGCATCTCTCCAACGTAAACTGCAAAAAAGCCCTCTGGTACGTCTAAAGATGTTGAGTCTGCCTTGTTTGGCCTCCGGAGAATTTGCTTAGCAAGAATGGCACCAGGTAAGCGAAAACCCATTTTCTGTTCTTGGAATTTTCGTAATAAGAAAAAGCTATTGAGACTTGAGAGGACTTGAGAGGTTATGGTTTATGAAGATTTAAGTTGGTTGTGAATTGTGATCCCAACTTTATTTGAATTATTTGCTGTGGTAGGACATAATCACATAGGTAATGAGAGTGTGTCACATGGTCCTGTCTTCTAAGCAATCAGCAATTTTTAGGACTATAATCATATTTGATCTACTCGTTGAAGGGCATGGTGTCCTACAAAATTTCATATTAGCCTGGAGGACCAGCAAAAGATCGGCATCAGATAGCTGGAAGGCAAGATATAGTGGTTGAGGACGCTTGATGGGTTTCGGTTGGGACATGCAAAGAAGGTGTCACATGGTTATGTCTTCCCAGCATTCATGAAGGATTGGTGACCAAAACCCTCATGTTGTGTCTACTTTTTTCACTAACAATGTGTCCTACGAACTCGAAAGATCAGCCACTCAGCAACCAGGTAAAGATTGGGACTCAACATCCAATTATGCATTGTGAATTGAAATGTGAAACTAGTTATCAATATGGTGTGAACAATTCTCAAATAACTAAGGTTCTTGAATATGTATATCAGTATATGGTTTAGTGTTGTTGAACATGCAGACAATGGAGAAGAACAATAGTAGTGCTATTGCCATCTGAAAAGTTTCATGTGAAATGTATTATTCTCAAGAGGAAACTACGGATACATAGCTTGAACTTTGTAAAAAATATTGAGTACCGATGCAGCTATGGGTATTCTACATGTAATGCAATATAATTTTTTCTCGTGAATTTTGTGTTTGCAATCTTTTGACGTGTCCAATACAATGTGTTGCCATATTCTGTTTAAAGTGTAAGAGTCAGTTTGAAAATATGAAAGGAAACACCCTGAACTTGTATTAGCAACTTTCTCGAGAAATTTACTTGACATTCACTTTTCCATTTCGATCTATACAAAACTGCCATTGCTGATTTCTCTTTTGGTTTCTTGCAGTCTATTCAAGTGAGATTTGAGATCGACAAAGATGTCCTTTTTTGGTTATATGATGGCTAATTCAGAAATGAAACCGAACTAACAAGTCTTTTCCTTTGGATCTCTCCAAGAAGACAAGTTTTTCACATAACATGTCTACCGAACTTCATGGTATTGCTCGCAACCTAATTTATCATATTTCTTTTGTCCGAACAAGTTGACTTGAACTCATTGAACACGTGATGTTTTGAAACCCAGGATTCTAATTAGAATGGATGAAATATACATTAGTTTTCTCAGAAACGGTTTCAACTGAACAATTGTAAAATATTCCATAACTGGTAGAAGAATGTAATAGAAATTGCATCTGTTTCTGTAAAAACTAAGTACATTTGTAATATTAAGTTCCTCGAACGGGTAGACAATTCCTACCCGCTTCACTTTTCATCTGAAAAGGAAAAATTGGAACTAAAAAATGTACATGACATGACTTTACATTCTCCGCCAAGTAAAAAATGTTAGTCTTCTGTGCAACTTTTGTTTATTGAAGGCCAGAAGTGATGTTAAAAAAAGTATCTTCATCGCAGGGAATCGTCAAGCCTCCCATGGGGTGATCGAATCCAAATTCTTCTTCGGCTTTGCTTAGCAAATCAAGAAACGAAGGTTGGTTCAGATAAGACACAGGAACCACAAATCGTTTCATCTCCATCTCTCCAACATAAACTGCGAAAAAGCCCTTTGGTACGTCTAAAGATGCTGAGCCGGCCTTGTTTGGCCTGCGGAGAATTTGCTTAGCAAGAATGGCGCCAGGTAAACGGAAACCCATTTTCTGTTCTTGGTTTTGTTGTGGCTAATTGAGAGGTTTTGATTTATGAGGACTTGAGTTGGTTGTGAATTGTGATCCCAATAACTTGTGCTTATATATAGATGAGGATGGCTTATACAAAATAATAACTGGGGACAGTTTAGGACATTGTCACATAGGTAATGAGAGTTCGTCACATGGTCCTGTCTTGTAGATAATCAACATATTTTGAGGACTAAAATCATATTTGATCTCCTGGTTGAAGGGCATCATGTCCTACAATATTTCAGATGAGCCGATTTGGAGGACAAGTGAAAGATCAGCATCAGATAGCTGGATGGCTAGATTAAGTGGCTGAGGACGCTTGATGGGTTCTGGTTGGGACATGCGGAGAAGGTGTCACATGGTTATGTCTTCCCAGCATTCATGAAGAATTGGTGACCAAATCCCTCATATTGTGCATACTTGTAGACTAACAGCATGTCCTACAAACCCGAGATCAGCCACTCAGTGACCAGGTAAAGATCGGGACTTAACATTCAATTATTCAGTGTCAATTGAAGTGTGAAATTAATTTGATCGTTGGATTAGAGACAATCTCGAAGCATCTATTATGGTGGGTACAATTCTCAAATGACTAAAGGAACTTAACAATATATAAATCTTGTTCTGTGTTGTTAAACATACTTGCAATCGTGAAAAAAGTTGGTGGTGTTATTGCCATCTGAAAAGTTTCCCGAGAGATGTAGACTATTCTCAAGAAGAAACTACAGTTAAATACCTAGAACCTTGAGAATTTTCAAGTGCAGATACAGGTACGAGTAACTTTGACCTTTCCAATATGAAAGAAAGAGACTGCACTGAACTTGTAACTTTCTCGAGAGATTTACATGACTCTAGCTTTACGTATTCTATTTATACAAAACTGCCATTGCTGATTCTTTTTTTTTTTTCTTTTCTTTTTTTGGTTTCTTACAGCTCTCGAGGGAAGATCATACCTGAATTCTTCCTCGGCCATTACTTAGCAAGTCTTGAGAAGAAGGCAGATTTGGATCCCTCCAAGAAGACAAGTTTTTAACATAACATGTCTACTGAAGTTCATGGTATTACTCGCAGCCTGAATAATTATATAGCTTTTGTTCGAACAAGTTGACTTGATTTCATTGAACACTTGATGTTTTGAAACCCAAGATTCTAATTAGAATAGATCAATGCAATAGACAATAGTTCTCTCAGAATAAGCTTCAACTGAACAATGTAAAAAAAAAATCATTACATGTCAAAGAATGTGATAGAAATTGCATTGTTTTCGTTAAGAGTAAGTTCCTCAAATGGGTAGACATTTCCTACCCACTTCACTTTTCATCCGAAAAGTCAAAAAAGGAACTAAAAAATCTACATGACATGAATTTACATTCTCTTCTGAGTTAAAATACTAGTCTTCTCTACGTATTCTGTCTACTGAATCCCAGAAGTGATGTGTAAAAAAGTCTCTACATCGCAGGGAATCGTCAAGCCACCCATTGGATGATCAAATCCGAACTCTTCTTCAGCTTTGCTCAGCAGATCAAGAAACGAAGGCTGGTTCAGATACGACAGTGGGACTACGAATCTTTTCTTCTGCGCCTTTCCAACATAAACTGCTAAAAAGCCTTTTGGCACATCCAAGGCAGACCGGCGAAGAACCTGTTTTGCAAGAATCGCACCAGGTAACCGAAAACCCATGTTCTATTTTTGGTGTATTTGCCAAGGAAAGAATCAAGAAAAGTGTTGGGATTGGATTATAGCTATTATGAACACTTGAGTTGGTTGTGAAATGTGGTTCTAGTTTTAGCACATTTATATAAAAAAAATAAAAAATGATCTGTGAAAGATCATTACAAATTTCAGATTGAGCTGTCACAAGGCATTTGCTGGGGTCTGAATATGGGATTAGATCATGAGGGCTTCACATGGTATTGTCTTGTAATTAAAATATAATTTTCTATTGGTTGAAGAACATTGCATCCTACAAATTTTCAGAAATATTCATAACCCTGTTGAAGATCACCACTGCATTATGTTACACTGATGTAAATGGATTCACATGTTTCTGTCTTTAAAGCATTCGTTGAAGCTTGATGTCTGAAATATCATATTTTGTGTCTGTTTGTTGACAAACAACATGTCAAAGGTCAAGCTACTCAATTAGACCGATTCTTGCAAAACCAACAGTCAATTTTTAGCTACTATTGATCTCACTTTGATCATAGATTGAGTTTTACGATAATAGAAATGTATTTTCTTTTCACTGTGTTGGCGTATACATATACAAAAATGTCTAAACTTTGTGGTTTTTTGCTTCTTTTCTATTCTCATAAGCTATTTAACCGAGAAGTGACTTGAAGAAATGTGTCTTCTCGACAGGGAATTGTCAAGCCGCCCATTGGATGATTGAACCCGAACTCTTCTTCGGCTTTGTGGAGCAACTCTTGGAACAAAGGCTGATGCAAATACGACACAGGAACCACAAACCTCTTCTTCTGGCTCTCTCCAACGTACACAGCAAAGAAGCCTCTCGGCACATCTTGAGGACTAGACTGGCATATCATTCTCTTGGCATTAGCAAGAACCGCACTCGGTAAGCGAATACCCATTATTCAGATTCAAGGAATAGGAACTTTAGAAGATTTTCGAGATTCGGGTTCTTGCAAAGAAAAGTAGTTGTGATGCTGAACTGGCTGTGACCATTACATGCTTGTGTTGTGTGTGTTTATATAGGTGCAATGGAGAGAGTACATAAATTTGGTACTTGTTCAAGATCCTCCACAAGCTAAGGTGAGTGGTTCATAGCCATGAATGTGTAAAGATCATGAAATCATCACATGTTATTGTTTTGGATATGAAAAGCAAAGATTGGGATTTGACAATCAAGTTGTGACCATTTGTTTGATGAAACCCAGGAACAGATTGGGATTGAACTGGAAATACTTGGTGGTGAGTGATGTGCACAACTAAATGGCCCTTTGATATGGGACATGGTTGAGACATATAGGTCTTCAAAAATTTGAGGACTAGTAGTGTTCAACTTAAAATTCTCTGGCTCATCTTTGAAGTTGTGTTGTATAGGTCACTATAGGGCATGAGATTTGGGTACAAGTAGGCACAAAATGAGTTTTGATCCACCAATCTTTCAATAAATGCTTGAGGAACAATAGACAATACCATGTGATATTCCAAACCCTAATAGGCTATATTTTGAGCAGTGGGTTCCACCAAGTTTCCCTCTCTACAGGACATGCCAAAATCATAGGGGATCTCGTCGAATTTGACACCTGTGTATCGATCGGGTGGTCTGATTTACCTACGAAGAGGATGTATAACGAAAACAAAAAAAGTAGTCGGAGAGGAGTTTCGTTCTCTTGAAAACTCTTCTTCGATGCTATAAGTGGCTATTTGAAGTAGAGATTACAAAAATATTCCTACGCTCAAATGCATAAGCTAAATAAACATAAGATGTCGTGTTAAAACTCTTCTTCGACACTAAGTATGTATGTGTGGTGGGGAGCTTATGAAGTTTTTTTAGAGGTTACAAAAAAAGAAAAAAAATTATGTTGAAGTCAGTTGTCAAACGTAAGCTAAATATACATAAGAAATCGTGTAAAACTATTTGAACTTCTAAAGCCTAGTTAGGAAAAAAAAAAGTGAATTAATTTTTTTTTTAAAAATACGAGTACCACCTATGAAAGGGTAAAGCCAAGTTTTCATGCTTATAAGTTCGTTTTGTTTGAATTGTGTGAATTTCAATTCATTCTATTGACGTTATTGTTGAAACCAAATTATATCTCGTGTTTAAAGATGTTAGGATTTACATTATGTCATGTTGTCCATTGGATGAGGGTGTCCTCAAGGTCGGTCCTTAGGTACACGACAAAGTAAAGCTTTTTTTCTTCTTCTCTTTTTTCTTTTGTTTATTAGACCGTTTTGTTTGAATTTTACTAATATCAATACAATCTCAATAATTTATTGTCTTCAACATTCTTAAGATTTTGACTATACCTCATGTCGACCCTTTGATAAAGGCGTTCTCAAGGTAGGTCCCTAGACACACGGAAAAGCCAAGTTTTCTTGTTTATTGACCTGATTATGCAAATTTTAATTACTGTTAAAATTCAATGACAATATGAGATCACATCTTCAGCGTCGATAGAGTTACAGTGTTACACTGTACAAACCCTTTGATAAGGGTATCTCAAGGTGGGTCCCCTGTAAAGGCCCACATGTATCTCACATTCCATTTTGCTTTCAAAGTCATGATCCAAAACTAGGACCACAACAAACATAGCTCTTCACATTCTCTCAAAGGTCACAACCCACACAAGCCATAGTGTCTCAAGCTCTTGATAACAACTCCAAAACCAAAACATGCGACTCTCCAAAGCAAATGCCCCAAAACCACTCACTCCACCATATTCCCCAAGATTTTTCCACAACTCCTCCACATCTATATATACAACACACACAACAAGTCCTCACAAACCCCATTACAACCAAAACCCATCCTTCAACCCTCCAAGCTTATTCCATGGCTATGAAACAACTTCTTCTCAACTCGATTTCGGCCGCAAAAAAAGTAGCTTCAAGATCATCAAATGTGCCCCCAAAAGGCCATTGTGTGGTGTATGTGGGAGAGAGCCAAAAGAAGAGGTTCATAATTCCATTGTCATTGTTGAACCAACCTTCATTTCAAGAGTTGCTAAGGAGAGTTGAGGAGGAATTTGGGTTTAGCCATCCAATGGGTGGTCTCACAATTCCTTGTAGAGAAGATGTTTTTGTTGATCTCACATCAAGCTTAATTGGGTCATGAACTTTTTTGTGACATGTATAGTAGTAGAATTTAGTTGGCAAATAGTGGGTAGTTTTGTGTACATTTACATTTTTTTTTCTATTGGAAAAGAGTTGTGGGTGTGAAAAGTCCTCCCACAAGAGACATTGTGAAGTTGTGATCCAAAATTGAATGAACCAACATTTTTGTGAACAAAATTTAGGCTTAAATGTACATGTGATCAATGAATGAGGGAAAAAATATAGCTCAATCCACATAACCATCCTTAAAGGCCCAATTCGAAACAAGTAATAGGTCTTTCTAGTCTACTCGCCATGCGAATAAATACTAAACATCGAGTAGTCAATACGACAAAAAGAAGACATCCAAGTTTTGGCCTGCAAGACAGAAAAAGTTATTTGCTCGCATAATAGGTCACAACCCAAAATTGTGCATCGAGAAGTGGGTTTTCTAGTAGTGAGACGAGCGAAGTGGAGCGTACTAATATTTCATATTTATTTGAAGTATACTAACACTTAAAATTAAAGTTTATATTTTCACGCCTTCATTAAAAGAGTCCAACCCAGTTCATTTTCCCTTCTTAGAGGCCCAATCCCAAACAAGTATTGTGCATTTCTTGTCTACTCGTCATATGAGTGTGACTAAATATCGATGTGAAAGTTAAGTTTATGTTGAATTAGTCAATTTGAATCCAATCCGATCATAAAATGAGTTGGATTACAATATTACACAATCTGTTTATGACCGAATTGACACAACATGACGGGTATCATGTTTAAATAATTGGTTCAAAATTACATAACTGAACCCGATACATTTGACCCATTTAGTCATTTCCTACACAATCTATACATATTATAAAGGGATAATTACACATACCTCCCCTCTTAGATAGCAATATTACACATACCACCCTTAAAGATCATGTTGTTACT
>JAYMTH010002367.1:0-12733 GCA_036897465.1 Pelargonium australe
CCGCGACCTCTTAAAAAAAAAAAAAAAAAAAAAAAAAAAAAAACTCAAAATAGGACCATGCTACCGTTTAGAGATTCAGTAACAACGTCCCATAGGTTCTAAGATTTTTGTATGTATCAACGGTCATATAATCTATAATTGTGACAGATCATCTCTGGCATCGTCATGAAAAAGACTACATTACCCTCACTGCTACAACTTATTTCCTCCTCAATGCACGACACTGGACAAATTACAAGACCCAATCGAAACAATATCGGTACTTAGAAGACCAAATCAAAAAAGAAAAATTAAATTGTGGACCATTTTGCAATATATTATTTTATATTTGGATGTACCAACCAATCAGGACCATTTAACGTTACAGTTTAAAAAACGCTTAGTCACAATGATTTATTTATTTATTTATACTTAAAAAACCAGCGCGCGAAACAATCTATCATCTCCCGCGCCACCTGACCAAACTCCCACCCTTTATTTTCATCGCTCACACTCTCCAAAACCCTCTCTTTCTCTCTCTACCTCCTCTCAAAACCACTTCTCTTTCACTCTCTACCTTCTCGAAACCGCCACATGTCCGCCGCCGCCGCCTTCACTCCATCCGCCGCCGATCTCAAGCGCGGCAAGAAGCGAGGAAGCTACAACTGTGGGAGGTGTGGCCAGCCGAAGAAAGGCCACGTCTGCCACATCGGCGCCACCGCCACCACGCCCACCGGCTCATCCGATTCGCTTGCTATCGCCGCACCTACCTACCTCTCCGCCGTCCGCCCGCCGCCGTCGCGCCAGGCCTACTCTCACCTCCGGCGAGCTCTCTCCTTCGACGACGTTGATGTCAAGGGAGATGACTCGCCTGAGCCGGACGACGATGAGCTTGAGGTTACATTGTGGGACTCGGAGGTGGATCTGAGTTCCGGTGGCCTGCCGGGGAGTTGTCTGTGGGAGGTGTTGAGGAGGTTGCCGCCGGCAGGGTTGTTGTCTGCGGCTAAGGTGTGTAAAGGATGGAGAGAGACGACGAGGAAGCTTTGGAGAGCGGCGGAGGAGCTGAGACTTAGGGTTCCACCGAAGGCTCAGCTCGGATTTGTTGGATCGGTGCTGCAGAAGTGCCCGAATCTTGTTAGGCTCTATCTTAGAATGGAAAGGTTAGGATTTTTGGGTGCGATTTCATCAGATCTATTGGTTGTCGATTGATCAGCTGACTTGGATGGAAATGGAACTAATCAAATTAAATTGACTAAATAAGTATGATCTGCTAACCATTCAACAAACAAATTATTGAAAAAGATGAACTACCATAAGAAATCGCTTAGATCGATTTCATGATCATTTGGATACTTATTGATTCATCCATAAACATCAATTTTGGCATCAGTACCAAATTGTTTGTGTAGCACTTTGGGAAATTTTTTTCTTCAGGATTTGCGTTTTTACGAAAATCTGAACAGGTAAATTAGTTTTATTTCTGATTAATTTCAGCTGTATGATGCTGCTTAAAATTGCTGTCTTTGTCTATTCAACTTGAATGGTTAGATCTATCCATATTTTTGCCATGCTAAATTTGGGAATTTAGGTTTCAAATTGTTAGGGTAAAAATGGATAGATTAGAAGAAGATCATGCAGGCCTGGTTTTCATTACTCTTTCTTGTGCTTGCAGTGATATAGATGCGACGATGTTGGCTTGCATTGCATTTTCATGCCCTAATCTGGAGTCTATGGAGATCTCTACATCTGAGACTGCGGTTAATCGAATCACTGGGTATAATATCTTATCTAATTCATGACACTCATTTTTGCCTTGGCTGCTTAGACAATAGTGTATCCATGTATTATAGTACTGAATTATCGTCCTGCACGATCTAAGATTGGGTATTATCAATGAAAGATAGTCTTATCTTGGATATGATCGAAGGACAATGTGGTTAGGCTAAGGGTATGGAGACAAATGCCAGAAACCAGTAATGAAGTGTTAGGTCCATGGTTGTTGTTGGGAAGTAACCAGACCTGATATGTCTCGCGCATTCTCAACAGGGTATTCAAAACAACATTTTGTGTATGAAGCAATTTCTGTCAACGTTTTTGATGTGATTATAGATGATTATACACTGCTAACCCGTTGGATATGTTTATTGCATGAATTAGTGATTTATGTTCTAGTGCATAATATAGTACCACATTTTTATTGCATTCTTAACCTATTCTTGTGTTTAGGGTGGAACAATCCATATAGATATAGGTCACTGGCAATATATAATCTATGTTACAGGCTATGTTAAAATTATGTGATTAACTGGATGCATTGATTGATCACCTACAGAGATGAGTTGGGTCGCTTTGTTGCGGATAAACGATGTCTGACAAGTCTTAAGATAGAAGGGTGTTCTAATTTAGGAGGTTTTGTTCTTTCTTCGTCAAGTCTTTCTACGCTTTGGCTTTCAGATCTTCATTCCCTTTCAAAGATGGTGAGCATTGTGCCTGTTTATTATTTGCAACTAGATGTTTATTTTCTTTCATACTTTGTTATTTGTATTTAGTTGAATTCCTTTTCTTTGTAGGTATTCAATTGCCCCAGTTTGAAAGAGATTTCCCTTGATTTTTCTCGCCAAGAAAATGACAGTACTGATCTCACTTCTTTGGTTGATGGTCTTGGAAGAACTTGCCCAAGGTTGCAAAACATACACATTGCATCATTCAGGCTTTCTCATTCTGTTGTGCTTGCTCTAGCAGCTGCAAACTTGAGGTTTGTCAAATAATCTGGTTCTAATTTCATTTTTAATTACACGGACATTGGAATTAGTTCTTATTCTTTAAATCATTTGATGAGAAATATGATCTTTAATGCTTTTGACCCATCTTTTGATTTGTTTTGTGTCATTGCATCATTGGTGGGTTCATATTTTTCCAAAAACTATTTATTAAGCTTGCTTGTTACTTGTTCAGGGGATTGCGGATGCTTTCACTTGTTCTTGGAACAGATATCACTGATGCATCTGTTGCTGCAATTGCTTCTAGTTACTCAAACCTAGAATTGCTTGATCTGAGTGGGTATGGTTCCTCACATGTCTTTCTACCTTTCAGTGTATGTAATGCCGTAATGAATAGTGAAACAATGATGTGTTATAGGAAATTGGTGCTTCAATGAATGGTTACTCTTACAAAATAAACTCTGTAAAGGGTATTTAGCTCAAAGAGAGATAATTATTACTTTGTTTGCTTTGGTTTGTCTATTGAGTTTTCATTACTGATACTAGACATCGTTCCAGGTCTAGTATTAGTGACGGTGGCATTGGAATGATCTGCAATGTATTCACTGATACGCTATCAAGACTTCTACTTGCCTTGTGTCCAAATGTCACTTCAAGTAAGCTCAACTTGTATCTGATGCAATATTAGATTTACACTGTAGAATTGGTTTTACCAAAGTTTTCTAACTAAGCCGTCTATTCCTATTTTTTTCCAGGTGGCATTCAGTTTGCTACAGCTCAATTGCCTTTCCTCGAGCTAATGGACTGTGGAATGACCATATGTGATCTCAATTCTGAAAATCCCACCTCTGAAAAGAGCAGTGATATTGAACTACAGAAAACACCCAACAACAAACTACACCTCATGTATCAGAAACTAATTATAAAACACGCCCGGTTGAAAAAGCTCAGTTTGTGGGGTTGTTCTGGTCTAGACGTAAGATTATGAATCTACAATGTATGATTTTTATTACTCCCTCCGTCCCAAAATGAGTGTCTTGTTTCCATTTTTTGCAAAAATTAAGGATTACTAGACAACTTAGTGTGCTTCCAATATAACCCTTACTTTCTCACTTACACCCCATGTGTATATTTTCTCATGTGCATAAGTGATAAGGGTAATATAGGAAAAACAATAATATAATAACCTAAAAATAGAAACAAGACACTCATTTTGGGACAAAATTTTTTGACAAACAAGACACTCATTTTGGGACGGAGGGAGTACATGTTTATGAAATATGCATACCAACTATAAGATTACATTCTAATTTTTCTACCATAAGACTAACCATTAATTGAAGTTAACCCTAAAAGGCTAATTAGCATAACTAAGCTCACACAAATACCAATTTTAACAACCACAATCAACCTACCAAAAGAAAACTTCAATCATACTCAAAAAAATCTAAAAATATGAAGAAAAATATATTTTTTCAAACCCCCAAAACTTCATAAACAACATTGAGTGCAATAAATGGAAGAAGAAAAATCAATTACTAGCAACTTAGGAGTTCATTACAACACATTCAATCCGAAATCAAGTTACATTCTAATCCATCTATATAAAACAAAAGGTTTGAATCTAATTCGAAGTAGCTAAAACTAAACATTAATATAAGTTGAACAGAAATCCTAAATAAGACCACACAAAAAACATCTTTTTTGTGTGCAGAAACACCAAATTTAGCCTAGCAACTACAATCAACCCACCAAAAGTAAACTTCAATCAAACTCACCAAAATCTAACAAATATGACTAAAAATATATTTTTTTTTCAAATTTCATGAACTACATTGAGGTCAATAAATGGAAGAAGGAAAAAAAAAAAAAAAAAAAAATCAATTATCACCAACTTAGTAGTTCATTACACCACATATTCAATGCAAAATTATAAACAAAACAAAAGTTAGAATCTAATTCAAATAACTAAAACTTAGCATTAATATAAGTTGAACAAAGACCCTAAATAGCAGAAAAATGAAGTAAAAATCATATTTTAATGCAGAAACACCAAATTCAACTCAACTACCACAATCAACACACCATAACAATCTTCAATCAAACTCCAAAAACCAAACAATATCTAACAAATATCACACAGCACATAGTTTACAACCAATTAGACCTAAAATACCCACAAAAAATGTGGACATGAACAGAGAGAAAGAGAGAGTACCAGGCAAATCCCAGGGCTCCACTTTACAAACATCGATTTCTCTAATGACCCTCACGTCCTTATCATTCCCATTAATCTTCAACCTCAAGTAGTAGTCGATCAGCTCCTCGTCCGTCGGCCGGAACCGAAACCCCAGTGGCAGAGAGCTAAACGACATCACTGCCATTTCAGTGAACACTAAAGCTCTGTCGAAAACTCCAAAAACACCCTTTTCGAGAATATCCGAAAAAAGTATCAGATTCAGATGGTTCCGGCTATGGCTTCCTCGAATCTGAGTCCGATCTCAGAGACCACAATCGCACTAAAAACAACGAATCGGAGCAATTGAAGAAAAGGGTCTTGTCCGGAGGTAGAAGCGAAAAGAAACCCTAAAAAATCCGCATAAGATTCCCGGTGAAGTGATGGAATTTTCGGTATCGTCCATGGGATTTTTTTTCTTCTTATTCAGTATCTGTAGACGAAGGAGCTGAGGAAGATACTGAAATATACGTTTTTAAAATTAAATAAAAATCTGGTTTTTTCTATTTACTATTTAACCCTTAGTTTATTGACTTAATATCGGTTTTGCCTGTGTTTTCTCAACTATGTGTTCTGGTAATATTGGGGTGAATGAGGGATAGTTTGGGGATTTTTGTGATGTTGGGACAGAAAGTCGTGTTGTCGCCAATGAAATGGTGACACGTGGAGAGACTTTGTGAACTCCCACGAGTGTGGGACCTAGCAGTTGAGTTCGCGCGCTGGTGGTTAAATGATCAAAAGTAATCAATTCCTCTCTCCAAACCGGACACGAAATAAGTGTATTTACTGCTCGGTTTTATTACATTTGTAGTTGTGTCGTATTCGTGTTGATTGAGTTTATGAAAACATAAATTATATTGATTATTTGTGTTATAATACGCATGACGCACTCAATATGATCAAAATCAGACAATTTGGTTACGAACATGCCAACATCTGAAAAACAATTCAGTTTAAAACTTATTTCAACTAATTTTTGGAATGGAATTAAATATTCCTTAAAAAATACAAATAAGAAAAACCATACATTTTACACATAAAATTCGATTTAAACCCCTTTTAAATCAAACTCGAACCAAAGATATTATATAATCATATTGCTTATATGATTTTGTGTATGTTAGCTAACGTCATTTTGTTAAATAAGTTAATATTGTGATATTTAATTTTTTTCAACTGTGTCGTGCAAAACATTTTACTCTTGTGACATTGTCCACGCTTCCGATCAAATATACTTTGTTATCGTGGTTGTTACATTGTCCTCGAACAAATATATGTCGTTATCGTAGTTGTTACATCGATTATTTATCTCTTTTCTAATTTGTCTATATTTTTAGGTAAACAATGAAATCAATAATTAGTTTTATATATTCCTTAACAATAAACTTGCATTCTCTCTCATATGGTGAAAAGCAAAAAGTATTAAAAGAGAGAGAGAAAAGCAATTGTACTAAGATTCTCTTAGCATTGAGCCATGAAAATGAAGATGACAAGACCATTGGGAAATGAAAAAGAGAGATTTTTAGTGCACAAACCCTTCAAAAGCAGTAAAGAAAGACAATTTTTCACCATTCTATAATTAGCTAAGGCTAGAGGTGTCACCCGAACACGACTCTTTTAATATACAGATTGAGTTATTTGACACAAACTCATTTAACTCGATCCCAAAACTCTTTCTCACTCGTGCCGTGTTCATGGATCATGTCCCAAATTGCCGGTTCTAGTCTAGAGATACAAAGAATTTGGATATGGGCATGAGCTAATATGGATGACACCACTTATTTACAGAAATGTCATTCTACTCTTCTTATTCATTTATTTGCAAGACTTTCACCTTTCAACTCTAAACATAACCTTAAAAAGAGCCTTCAAATTCAGTTCATATGAAACAAACTCTAAAACATTTTAACTATTAAGCAAAAACCATAACAAGATTTGTTAATGAAACTATCAGAATACGGTCGCAGATTATATGTAAACCAACGTAACTTTACGTCTCATTGTGTAAATTTCTCTTAATTTTTTCTCAAGAATATGTACACAATTTCAATTCCAAGCTACAAAAAGGTGATTGCTACCAAAGCTACATATACATTATATGTATCCACAACTATATAGACTGTGAATCTTTTTGTTCTTTCTTTATATTTCTCTCTATCCCTTTTTTTTCCATTTACGTGGCAAAAACACGAAAGAGTAATGGGAGATCGTAAATGGTACCTTTTGTATAATTGACACGAGCACGAGAATCAGATAATCCAAATACCAGCAGCTTCCATGTTATAGGGCTCATTTTGGATATTCATCGCCCTTCTGACAAGTCTGATAGAAGAATGATATTGGAACCATTGACCCATTACAAAATGTCATCTATAGACTCGAGTTTCTTTCTTGGCCAAAAATCCCCGAAAGCTGACATTTTCGGGATCATCTCACAAAATTTCCCCATTTCTCATGCTCTTGAGCTTTTCATTGATCTTTTGTGTCCAACCGGCTTGTGTTATGTTGCTCTTGAGGATATCAGTTGAGGGCATGGCATGCTTATTGGCGAAAGGACCACAGTGAGACGAGCGTGATCAGAGAGAGAATAGTCTTCCGGCCATCTTCCCTTTTCCACTTCGGGAGGGAAGAGAACTGCGTTCTCTACGCTGAATCCGATGGTTTGCTCCTTTCTTCCCTCTGTAACACTGTCCCGTGCATCTTTCTTCTCAGACCAAGTAGGGTTCCATATTTGTTGCTGCATTGTCATCATTACAAAACTTTAGTACCGGAACTTAGTTACGCGAAGGAGAGAACTATAGGGATTGGATTAGAATTATCTATTCAGTTATTGGAATCAAGAATCGGAATCAAAATGAGATTCTCATTGTTCATATTTGAATTACGATTTTTTGGTCATGAGAATGATTTCTACGACTTCCTGACAATGATTCTATTTCACTCACATTACCAAACTCTTATGTTTATCACCAAAAAGCCTAATGAGATTATGCATTGAATTGCATATGATCAAATACCTTTCCCGACATTACCAGATTGAGCAAAATATAAGCATTTTAGAAATAATTTACCTTAAATTCTTTATAATCAAGAAAACCGTCACCATCTACATCAGCTTGAACCCACAACTCTTTAATCTCCTCATCACTGAGTCCGTAGCTATGGCCTGTCAAATTTAGCTGAAGAACACGACGAAACATTAGTAGATTAGTACTTGCAGATTGTACTTGCACGAGTTAATAAAACAATAGGAAGACGACTAAATGAAAGTTTTTAACACACCTGTTGAAGCGCTTTATAAAAATCCGAGTAGGTAATAGAATCACATTGGTTATCGGACCTCAGAAAAGCAAACGCATCCTCTTCTGTCAACGAAGCTCTTCGTAAAATGTCCTAGAAACGAGAAAATTTCACTGTCAGATAGAGTCGCCGAGAAACATGATAGTGCAATATCAATGGATTATTAGGATATCGCTCTACCTTTCACTTCTTAATCTTGAAACTCATTTGTTCGGTATAAGGATCATATCTCGTTTTTTGAATACTCAAAAACAGAAGTTGGTTCTTGACAGCATTACGTGAGATAATGGTAGAAAATTTTGAAAAACCAAATATAAGAAGCTTGGAAACATTGTTCAACGTAAAATGTTTCTGCTCCCTTTAGACTATTCTTTTCCTAATTTCAGATCAAATCCCGATTTTCCAATTTTTTAAACCCTGAACCTAACAACTTGTAATTTCACACCCTTTTAAGATTCTGAAGTAAAAAACTTAAAAAAAGAAAAGGATTCCAACATTGAAATCCGGAATATTTTATTTTTTCTTTCTCCTGATCTCTGTAACTCCTTTCAATATATCTAGTTCTAGCTCTCATTTTTTGAATTATTTGGTGCTCGAATCTTTAAAGGACTGTAAGACTATAATTTTGCCCAATCCAGAGTTTAATGAATTAAAAAACTTACGATAAAAGGTTTTAAAAAGAAAAGTTAAAGATAAAAAATAACTCTTACAAGAATTTGAGCTGTCACGATAAAACTAGAGAAGGTTCATATCATGTTCATGACAAGAAACACGCATGATCATGCCAAATATTGTGTATATAAGGTCTTGTTACAGGAAAATGAGAAGAGATTATAAGGTCGAGAATACATATTTCTGACCTTGAACATGCCAAATGCCGCTTCAGTCCAACTTGTTTTCAAAAGTTTTCTGTACGCATTTGGGTTAAGAAGCCATATAAAATCCACACCACATATGTCCCCTCGATGATTACGATGGCTGACCCACTACATGGAATAAAAACAAGGAACATGAGAAAATCATTGGCCTCAATCATAGACAAAAGGGAATCGAATTCCTAGCAAGAAATTGAGATAGTGACCTTGTGTGCATCTGCGTCGGTGTACTGATGAGCAGTATCATATGATGATACAAAACCTTGTGACCTCAAGAACTTGTATACATGCCCGCGTTTGGTTCCATTCCAATCACTGCAAGAAGTACAGAATTCAGGCAGCGCTAGAGCCATTTCCACGTGCAAAAATTTATGATATAGAGGGTTAAACCTTTCTGAAACTCCTTGGACTATTGGAAATTTTTGAAAAAGTCTTTTGAAAGTTGGTTATGAATTGTTTTTAATGAAAAAGTCCCTACAAATTTCAGAAACTATGGTCTTCCCCCGTCAGACAAATCTAGTACCTAAGAGTGACAAAATTAACAAATAAAGATGCATTTTTTAAAATAATATGAAGTCACCATCATGTTCCTCTCAAAAATCTCTAAGACATCAACACAAAATTCACCCAAAGTTTCTCTCAAAACGTTGCACGAAAAAAATAAAAAATAAATCGTAGATTAGAATACCAAACTATGAATTTTTCTTTGTTTTTAGTTTCTTTTCATTTGAATGTATTTTTTAATATTTTTTTTCAATTATTAAAGTGGATATGAATGGCAAAAATGTCATTTCACGGGTCAACAATTGTCCTCAACCGATTTATGAGGGGTAAACCACATCTCTTTTTTTTATCAATGCAGGGGTGTAAACATTATAGAAATAATGTCTATGGACTAAAATTCATACTTTTCAACAGTCTAGGGGAGCAAATAAAATATCTAGCCCTTATCAAAACATGAACAATGAGAATCTCCCGAACAAAAAATTTAAGCAACCACATATCTTGAAAACAAGCACAAGAAACTTCTCAAAACAAGAGAAAAGTTACAACTTACCCGCATAATAGGATTGGCAAGGGGTTGAGCTTGTTTTCGTTTTGGTAAGATTCGACATGTTGCAAGATTTTGTAGACCTATATATATATATATAGTACAGAAGTCAAATTTAAAGTCGTGAATGGAGGAACAAAATAATGATTATGAAACATTCCCGTAATCACATAACCGTACCTGTTGCAGTCTCACTAAACAGAGACTAGAATCATGTGGAAACAACAAGTGCGTGTTGACAATAAGAATTTCTTGGCGAACATTGTTACTTTGACATTTTGAAAAAGGAGCAATTAATTCTACGTGTAGCAACTGAGCAACTCGATCTCCAAAGTCGTTGAAGTGCAATTCTCTATAGTCAACGACTCTGAAGTAGTCCTTATGGACAGCAATCAACAGACCTGTTGAATCCAACATAAGCACCTTAAGCTTGTAGGAATAGGAACACACAAAGAAAATGGCAATGATATACTCCCTCAATCCCAAAACGAGTGCCCAGTTTCCTCTTTTGTTGGTTAGTAATGCGTGACAATGGGGTACAAAGGGAAATGTCCAATCCTAACAAACTTAATTTTTGCAAAACTTAGGAAAACGGACACTCATTTTGGGAACGAGGGAGCGGTATCAATCAGGAAAACAGCAACACTTGCATACAACAATAAAGAATAAAATAAATAAATGGATTAAAAAGCAGATCCACAAATTTTGCATGAAAAAATAATAAATTCTCTCCTACCCTCGTAACTACTTTTTTTTTTCTTCTGCATCCTTACCCACACACACCATTAAAAGCTGAAAAATGATATTTAATTCAAACAATAACCACCCAGATATTTATGATGTTCTCTCTTTCACCAAATCAATAAATGGCGGCCTAGGTTATGTACATAACCCAAACCTTGAACAAGTGACCTTAACAAGTCTCATAATCATAATTGAGATTCAGTGAAGCATTACTAAAACAAGTAGCAATGAATGATACCATCTCCACGTTTGTTGGTCCTTTCAAGCTGAAATTTGATATAACCAGCATCACCAAGTCTCTTATCATACAATCTCACAAGCTCTTCATTTCCAACCCAAAACTCCTGCTCCAATCCAAAACCACCAAACAAATTACACAAACAATATAAATATATACGTAAAGGTTCTTTAATCTGAGTTAAAAAAAATTCCACCCTATAACTGTTTTAGAAACTATGATCCTCAACAAATACAAAACATAAAAATGACAGAATTGGGCAATAAACATGCATTTTTTCAATAAATTGAAGTCATCATTATGTTTTCCTCAAAAATCTATGTGACATCAACACAAAAATCACTCAAAACTCATATAAAAGAGTTGCATGAAATCAAAACATGAATAAACCAAATTGAAGAAGTCATTGGAGGGAGTTGTAAATGTCATTGATCAAAATTAAAGTAAGAATAGTCGCAATATCGTATACTTTTGAACAATACAAAGGAACGTAAATATCAAAACTAATCTCGAAAAGTTGCATGAATTCAAACCATGAATAAACCAAATCGAAGAAATCGTTTGACGGATTTGTATATGTCAACAACCAACAACAAAAGCAAGTATATTAGCTATAACTTATAATTTGAACAATACATTTCACAATCAAACATATAAAATAAATAAGTAAATAAATCAATCCAAACCTGAAGGCAAATTATAGAAGATCTCTCATTCAACAAACAATCCAAAATCTTGTGGTTCCTCGCCAACCAATACGCCCTATAATCACTCTCTCGCAGTTTCGGATCCTAAAACCCACAACAGCAAAAAATCAAATTCCACATTTTCTCCAATACCCATTTAACAAATCAACCAGAAAAAACAATCAAATCCAAAAAAAAAAGAAAAAAAGACCTGATCATCGAGGCGCTTGTAGATTGGAGCCAAAATGTTGAAGGTGGTACACGTAATGCAAGGCTGGTGTAGGTTCCTAATCGATGACGCTATCGCATAGCTCCCGATTCTCGAAATCCTCCCCTTCGTTCTCGTCCTCTGCGTCATCGTCGTCATCCTCATTTTCCTTCACTTTCTCGGCCCCCAAACAGCCCCGAGAAAATCCAAAAAGAGGGAAAAAGGTGAAAAACAGAGGAGCCGGAGAGAGAACAGAGGAGGATGTTTGGGAAAATGGGTGATGGCAAATCGGTATATAAACACAACCACCGCACTAAAATGCAACGGCGCCGCCGGAACAACCGCCGGAGCAACCACCGGAACCACCAGCAACGTGAACACAGCGTCGAGCGATTGTAACGAACAATCTCATTTCTGTTGTCTTTTCGCGTACCCTCCTAATTATATATACGAGTCGCTGAGTCGACTCGGAATCGGACACGCTGGCAGTTATTATTATTTATTTATTTTATTTATTTTCCCGCTTTATCCGCGCCAAATCTTGGCCGTTGCTCGTTCGACGGTGGATGGACGACACGTCTGTGATTAGCACGATAATGTTCGCGTCACTGTCGTAGAGGATCTTGTCCTCTTTTTTATTATTATTTTTTTTTTAAATGAGAATATCATTAATAAATAATCAAAGTATTTTTCTTT
>JAYMTH010002368.1:0-12732 GCA_036897465.1 Pelargonium australe
TATCAAACGGTAGTAAAATGGTCTAATAAAGCATTAGAACACAAAAGACACAAACAAGCCCTAAAATTGTACTATAATAGTGACAATAAAATGGTCTATGAAGCAACGTGGACAGAGACCACTAAAGGAACACTTCTCAGTCAAGTCTATCCGTTAATTCAAGTTTCATATAACAAAAAAAGTTGACAATTATTCTAATAATACGTTTCCTCCCTTCAATTTTTACCGTCATAATTAATTTACTCCAATATTTCAATTTCAGTTGGCATATTTCAAATGAAAACAAACTATTTTGAAGGTATTTTTTTGTGCTAAGTTTATCTTTAAATTCAAGTTTCATGCCACAAAGATGTTGACAGTCATTCTAATAATATGTTTTGCATTCATAACTTTTACGAGAGACACAGTATACAACTTTCAAAACATAATCATAGTTGAAACTGATTAGACTAAACAGTTTTAGTTTGGAACAAACAATGTATAATCAATTTTGACATTTTGGATCTATACCATCTTCTTATTGAGGGATTCATAAATGAAGATGTTCTTCATAAATGAAGATGTTCTAAGACCGCTCTTACGAATTTATTAAGGGAGTAAGGATTCTAAGTCAAAAATTATTTGACTTAAACTAAATCAATAAAGAGATTTCGAAACCTCATTAAATTAAAATACATGAATACAACGTTTCTTCAACAACAACAAAAATACATGAATACAGCGTGTTGCTTCTGCTCCCACAAATTCACAGTTTTTCATTAGAAACACAGTTTTTCATTTCAATAGCCTACATCAATAAGTTTAGCTACTAATGTTCATCCTCAAACACATAAAATGGCACTTGTTCACATGAACTCCACTTCAACAAAAAAATTCATTGATCCAATTCCAGTTTCATCTATACAATCAGAAGTTATACACACAAGAAGAAGATATCTTCAAGAAACCCAATGACTAACAGAGGCCAAACCTTATTCTCCCTCACAAAGTAGAACAAACAAGATGTCAGAAAGTAAAAACAAGTACAAAACTCCATCAAACCTTATTTTCATGCCATTGCATTTACTAATCTTTATCGTGGTGGAAACGGGAAAGACGTCTTCTTGCCATTTCCCTTTTTTCTTCTCCACAGCAGCTTTCTCAACAAACTCGCATTTCCCTGTTTCTTGATTGGCACAATAGCCCGAGAACCGACCACAGTATCACCATTCAGTTCCAGGAGTTCAGCTACATTTGGGAAGGTTTTTAGGTTTTTGGTTGCTGCAGTACCATCCTCGGCGATTATCCGGTCTAGCAACGAGGAGCGATGGCTCAAGGTCTTATTGTTCTTTTGTGGGGATGGAGTCATGGTTGACTCAGTTGGGGTACAAATCACTTTATCAAAGAGGGGTGCTTCTTTTGGTGCTGCTAATGCCTTTAATTGCTTCCCCAAATTTAGAATTGTCTCTTGGCACTCCGCTAACTTTTCTGAAGCAGCCGAGATCTCCCAACCCTGCAAGATTTTATTGTGATTAATTATGAACTTGATACAACTACTTGGCCGATGGCTCGATCCAAAATATAATAAAAATAAACATAACATGGCCTTCGTTACTTCGCGTATAGATGCAAAGTAAGCCATGGTTCGATCATAATTAATAACTCCAAGCGAAATCTTTGGTACATATAACAAATCATTAATAACTTACAGTCTGAAGTGGCTTTTCTTTCTCATCAAGATAAATGTTTGGATTTTCCTTCTTTGTCACACTGAAATCACAAGCATATAAGGTATCTGATCAATGCTAAAAGTACTCATAATTGTTATTTTCATCGTAACAAAATTGGAAAAGATAAAACTATTGATACCTTTCAAGCTGAAGTTGGAGTTCAACACAAGTGGCCTCCAACTCTTCATAACAGCTACTTTTGTTCTCCAGTTCTGCTTCTAGCGATGCAAACTTTTGGTAAGCCTCAGTTAGTTCAGCTCTAGAAGCTGCAAGCTGTGCTTCAAGATCTTCATTTATTAATTTCTGGTTTTCAATTTGCTCCTCAACCTTTCCCCTTGAAACTTTTGAAATTTCCAACTCTGCTTCCAAACTTGCAATTTTGTGTTCCGATTCCCTGAGTTGATTCAGCAGAGATTCACTCTTAGAAATAGCTGACTGGAGTCTTCCTTCCAAGTCTTTCTTTGAAGATACTGCTTCCAACAATTCATCTTTTAATTTCCGATTTTCTTCTATCATGTCAGATTGAGTATCTTCCGCTTGGAATGTTTTGCCGCTGCCATTTGAAGAAGGAGTTGAGGGCAACCATGACAGCTGATCTCTTGGAACGCGTAATTTATCTGCCTCTGAAAAATGACTCAGCATTCCAACTTCTGCTTCATTTTCACTTGGTGATTCATCCCAATCAAACTGCTTCTTAATTTCATCTTTCATGCTTGAAACATCTTGAATGGAAAAGCAGTGGTTAATAATCCAGTCCAAAGAAGCAGCTGTTTCTCGGGAAAATCGGTTGAGATCAGCCTTTCCATTCAACACATCATAACAGGTATGAACAAATTGTTGTAAGACAGCAGCAACCTCCGAACTTTTCCATTGAAAAACACGAACAATGTAGCCAGTTGGCGTAGGTGCAGTTCCATTCTTTCTGGATAGGTTCTGAGGGTTGTCACAATCCTTAGATGGTAAACTGATTCCGTCTATAAGCTCAATTATTTTGAATATTGATTTACTCAAATCTGACTGAATCTGGCAATTGCTCTTCTCTGTCAGTGAGATATCAACATCATTTACAACACCAGAAGATTCTCCTGATGAAGACTTATCTAGTGGTTCCATAGACTTGTAGCCGTTAACATGAGAGGAATTTGATGTTTTGAGAAGGTTTGAGCCGTTACTTGCATTGACAGTTTCAGCCGTGGGATGATTTGTATCTGCCAAAGCTGCTCTATGATTTGTATCTTCAGGGCTTCTTTGTTTGGCATGGTTTTGGTCCAACAACACTTTTAGTCTATCTTGAATCAAACCAGGAACTATATCAGTTGATTGTTTTGTGGACTGGTCTTCCTGGTGGGATGCACCAAAAGCAGGCTGAGAATCAGGTACCAGAACTATCTCCCTCCCGGTGACTTCTGAGCAATTATCACTTGTCTCAGCAGAACATCCAGATGGGTTATCAACAGAGACTATTGCAAGTTTTTCCATTTCGAGAAAGTCATCCATCAGATTTAAGTCTAAAGCTCCCACAGTTTTAGACGATGACAACCCCTTCTGTTTTTCACTTCTAAAGTGCTTCAATTCTGAGATCAAAGCAGAAGCCCATGATTCAGAACAGCTAACCTTATCATCACTGCCAATTTCAGAAACAGACGTGAGAGAGAGCTCTTGTGACATAAGACTACTACTCGATGGTTCAAGGATTGCCTGATCCTGGCCTTTTGATGATTCTTCAAGCCGTGATTCAACCTGTGATAATCTCGAAGTAGCACGTGCATGCCTGATGTGTGAAAGCTGAAGCTCATTCGTTTTTCGGTTAAGGGCTTCCTTTAGAGTCTTGTTTTCTTCTTCCAGTGCACACAACTGCTCAGTCAGAAATGTAATTCTTTTTCTGGGTGTCTCGGGTGAGTTGTCAGCCGCAGAGCCAACTGTCGAGCCAGTTGGACTTGAACTCAACCTTCTCCTTCTCATTTCTACAGAATCATTCCCCAGCATTTCAACTTCATTTCTCATTTTTGCTAGTGCAGCCGGACCTGGCAAACGCTTTCGGACCAGGACACGGAGTCTCTGACACTCTGATTCTAACTTTGCAATTTTCTTTACACTATCCAAGTGTTGCTTGTTTGTTGCATCAGCAGCTCGGCGATTAAATTCTCGCTCCTCATTTCTGATCTCAATCTCCTTCTCGAGCACCCGAACTTCATACTTTAGAGAAGCATTATCTCTCTCCGTGGAATCTAATCTAGCCATTAGCGCATTCAGATCTGCCTCCACCTCAGTCTTCTGTTTATTTAAATCTTCAATCATCTGCTCTTTCGCTAACAGAGCCTTACTGAGATGAGAGTTTTCAACAGCTACTTTGGCAAGCCTTTTACCTGTTTCTGCCAACTTCTCCTCTAAAACCATCTTGGACTTCTCAAATTCTTTTGATGTCTTCATCATAACATCATGAATCCTTTGCTCCTGATCTTCTCGAACAAAACGTAGCTGCTGCATACACTCCTTGAGGGCTGCATCCAAATGGGCCAATCTTTCTTCACCAATCACTATCTGATGTAAAGCTTCATCTAATTCTTGCTTTAGAGAAAAGGATTCTGCCTCTGCCTTCTCCAAACCTATGTCAAAGTCATTCGTCAAGGGGATTGCTATTTTGTGAAACGAATAAGCAACTTACGGAATAGACACCAGATAGTGATGCACGAGTTTAAAGCATAAAACTTTCATAACGAGTAGAAATCATAAGTGAATTAAAAACACGAAACAGAACAAAAAAGAAAGTTCAGAAGTGTATTACTTGCAACAGCTTCCTGTGCCATCTTAGCATGTTTCTTCACAACTTCATCTTTGGCGTTAGACTCGGAAAAGGCGGATGTTAGCTTATCATTTAAATTCTTCAGGTCTTTCTCCAGTTTTTCTTTATCACTTAAGAGAGCCTGAATCTGGAAAAGGGGGGAGAGAGAGAGAGTCAGTGCCTCAAAGAACACAGAGACGTACAAATGAAAATTAAAGTCATACAGACAATACTAACTAAGCTTCTAGCTTCTTAAAACACGCTACATAGACTTCCCCAAACAGAGTATTCTGAGTGCACTCAACACTTGGGAAATCATATCGGAGCTTCCTTGAATGTACTGCTAAGGTGTGACATTCGATTTCGCTGTTGAAGAACAGTTTTAAGCTTAGGCATCTTATGACACCTCCAACCTGAACTAGAGATAAGGAAGTCCCACATACATAAAGCAGGTAACAACTTTCCAATGCAGTAAATCATCTCTTAATTGGTCTTCGTATCGATTTATGCCAAATAAAGAACTAGTTATATGTGCAAAAATGTACAATCCAAACAAGATGGCTGACATCACATGTACACACAAAACCACAACTGTTGGATCCTCCTAGGCAAGCATGGACCTTAATGAAAGATACCAGCAGGCCCTTGATTTGATCGAATTACCAATCCTCTAAAGCAAATACTAGAGTTGGATTGCAAAATTGACTAAAATTACCTCATCTTCATTCCCTTTCAAAGAGAGGTTTACATTTTCAGCAGCAACAATAGTCTTCTCGGTAGATTTCTTCCTCCAAAGCCAAGTCTTGTTCTCCATTATTTTCCTCTAGTTCTGTGTGATTGATATAAAGAACATAAATAGGCAAAAATATATGCATAGCTAAGAGGAGGAACAACAAGTTGATAAAGAGCTATTGTAGCAACAAGTTATGTTGAAAAGCAAGTGATTAGAGTCATATATAGCATCACCCAAAATAAACTACCAATTGTAACTTTGCTAGCCTAGAAATCCATCCATTTCAACACTATGTCCTCCATTGGGAAATCACAGAATTCTCAATACAAAATGTTTATCAAAAGGCCATGAACTGATGACTATTGATCCCAAAACAGTAAAGCACAACACAAACCTACAGGAAACCAGAGCTAAACACTAAAAAGCCCATAAAACCCTTAATAGTGCAGACTTGCACAAGCACCAAAACTTGAGCAAAAGATGATACCAAATATAATCAACCTCCATGGGTTTTAGTGTGTGCATGCAGAGTGATCAAACGGGCACAAGAAAAACTGAAACTTGCAGCAAAAACTGAGAAGACCCACCTCAGACTGAGACACCTCCAGTGGCTTAACAACATGCAAAAGAAAGCAAGAACAGAGAGCTGTGCATAGCTGCAAATCCAAGGAATTGGAGAAAAGGCACTGAATTGAGAAATAAACAAGTAATGTGAGGGCGTGAAGCTCCAATTCCACCGACACCCAGTTGCAGAAAAATGAGTGAAATGGAGTAGTTTGTAACCAGAAAAAGAAGAGAGTGAAAAGATGGAAAAGTAAAGAGAGTGTTTATGTACTGTAAATGGGCAAATGGGTCGGAAAATGTCGGGTCAAAAAAGAGAGAGAGAGGACGGAGAAGAGAGGAAGTAGCGGTGGTTGGTTTGATCTGACGGCCCGGAAAACCGGCTGTCTTTGTCGACTGTCGCCATTGCCATTTGTCACAGTTTCTTCTGTACACTTACACTTAAATATTAGCTGTATTTATTTTCCAATTGTTACTACTCAAATTCAATATATTTATATTGATTTTGTTCACATATTTGCTCATAAATTAGGTGAGACTCAGATATGTTTTAGAGAGAGAAAGAAGGATTTTGTAGCTGAAAATCTGTCACGTCAGTCTACATACAATACACATATATGCAAGAATTATCTTTCAAATTAAAATATACGTATGTTCTCATTTTTATTTTTCATAACATTTTGAAGATTAGTTTTGAATACACTTGTTTTAAAATACTTTAAAATATATCATTTGTATATGAATAGTCTTTTAGTATCAAAAGATTCAATTCAAAACTAGTGTCCTTATATTTCACTAAGTAAGTGAATATATTATTTAGGATTTCTTAACTTTGTTATAACTTTACGAGGCACATAAAAAATGCACTGCATTAACTAATATTTTCTTTTAAAAAAAAAAAAAAATCAATTCTTTTATTTTGACAAAGAATATAAAAGAAGAATTATTATTTTATAATGTTTTCATGTGTTATTTAATTTAACTGAACAAAAGTTAATGAGTTAAAGAATGCGTCAAAAGCATTATGTTAGAAATTACACTTGAATCATGACATTGAAATAAAACTCATAACTAGTTAATACATATTAAGAACCGAAAGTTTTCATAATATGTTTACCGTTATTTTTAGACAGTACTCATTCATATTTCAAAATAAAAGTTTTGATTCTTTTAACGTTATTGTCTCAAACTAAATCTACTACTATTTGGCAAGCACAAAATATATAGTTTTGTTTGTCATAATCCACTCCTAATATAAAAGTAAACTCCTCATTAAAGTAAGTTGAAAACAGAATAAATAAGATCTTATTCCACACTTTGGCTAATACAATATTAATCAAGTACTCAAGCCAACAAGTCAACTACAAAGTGAATCTTACTTTAATTTTGTGAGTAATAGTGGAGTAAGTAAGGCATAACATAGTAATCTATTTATATTTAACTTTAATTAACACTTTTGTTGCTTTATAAGTATAGCCATAAGCCATTTGCTTCACTCTTGGTATCAATATCATTGATTAATTCTAAATTTATATTAATTTAATGAAGATAATTATAGTGATAATAATGAAGACCCCACAGTTTGTCTCTAATTTATTTGGTTGTTGAGGGCCACCCCCATATAATAAGTACATGCCACCATCTTCTGTTTTGTTGTCTTCTATTTCACTCTTGGTTTCTTTTCACTAATTCTTTTACTTCTTTTTCTAATGTGATATGGATAGGTGTGTTCTATGGTTCACAACATTACAATTAAATGTGAATCTTATTGTTATAGATGTGACAATAAATATTTTTGTCAAGTGAAATCAATGCACTATAAAAAGAAAATGATCTCTAAAGAGAACTTGAAGAGATATGTATGAAGAAGTGATGAATAATAATGACGTGAGTAATCACTCTGAAATTAGAAAGATTTTTTTTTTTATCAGCAAGCAGAGCTCAAATTTTATTCTAGAGAATAAATACAAACTTCAAAAGAAGCTTAGGATAGGGGAATGTGAAATAAATGAGAGGGGAGCAAAGTCAAGACTCCATATTACAATTGAAATTGCTTGCATAATTGTTGATGAGAAGACTAATGGAGAAGAACATGCATTGGATTTTGCGAAGGAGCGCCTCCGGATCAGCCCGATCACCATCAGACGTCGTTCCTTTCTAACCAAATAAACCAGAGAGTGACTAAGCTACTAGCTTTCCATAAGAGGCTAGCCGACTTCGATTTCGTCTTAAGGATGGATGGCCATTGGAGAAGAAGCTCCAAGACATACAGAGGGAGATCGAGCAGCTTCCACGGACCACCATTTTAGAATTTCAGACCACGGAAGAATGTGGTCGCAGTCATATCGAAAGCCAAGTGACAGAACACACAGAGACAACCCGAGATAGGAATTCACAGACCCCTGCTTTCAAGGAACGAACAAATAGGGATGCTCTGGAGTGCTCCAAACCATGTGAAAGATTGGATTTTAGGTTTGGGATCCAGATAAAACGAGCACACATAGTGATTTGCTCTACATTCGAGTTGTTGATATATATATATATATATATATGCATAGGCTCTCTTGGAATTGTAGCATTGTTTGAGGTTGTGTTTCCATATGAGTTTGTCTGATTTATCTTGGAGAAGATGTACACTCGACTACAGATCTGCGAGGCTGGATTCTTCCCAAGCCCTGAGGTTTCTGCGAAAAGAGTGTGCGGCCATTGTTGAAATTTTTTTTTGATTATTTCGTTGTTATCTTTGCAAAGGACGAAGAGCCTTGGGAAGATCTCAGGAAGAGGTCTCTCCTCGATCCAGCAATCTAGCCAAAAACGAATTAGCCTCCAATTTCTTACGAACCAACTGAAATTATAATGATTGATAAGGTTAAATATAGATGTGGAATTCCGGATGTTTATGATTTTTATGAATAAGATTTTTCCATTTTCAAGAAAATTGGATTTTTAATGTTTTTGCTTTTAGTGTGAGAATAACATTTTAACCAAGTGAAATAAGCTATCTTTATCTAGAATTTAGAGAACACCACCTATAGATTTTGTGTAATTTCCCATTGTAATCAATAGTTGACACTTAAAATTTAGAGAATAAAACCTATGTGTAACTAATTGCAACACTTTAAAATTTATGTAAGGTAAAAATCCAATTTTTTCATAAATTTTAGTATTTGATAAAATTTGGTTACTAAATTTTTATTGGATTAAAAATAGTTTATGAATTTTCAAATATTGACTCAATTTAGTCTCTAGTTTTTTTATATAAACTGTAAGGGCAATGACCATTTTAAGTCAAATAAAAGTTCAAGGATCAAACTTTGTCGAAACACGAAAGTTCATGGTCTATTTTTTATTAAAAATTTTAAAATTAAATTGGTCGAAACATGAATTTTTATGTACCGAATTGGATTTTTTTTCTTTTGTAAGTGCAAAAATGATATTGTTTTGTGTTCATATGTGCAATTACCCCCACAACAATATGATTTTCTATTAGTGGTGGATCCTGCTTGTCTCAAACTGTGGCTGTGGATTGCACTAATTCCTAAAAGAGGAAAAAATAAATTCAACCTATGAGAGACATTCATACATACAGTCATTCATGTAATATTGTAATGTAACCCCTAAAAATATATAATTAAATTTAATGTTAAGTAGGTTGTCATGTGACAATTTTTGTCAGATTAGCAATTTCAATTATCCATTCAACCGAAATTGACGGGAGGAACTAAATTGGTTCATTTTATTATTTGAGAATCAAAACAATCAAAACAATTTTGTTCTTCGAAACAAAAATTACATGCTCATGCATACAAACAAACGGGTATAATTTTGTGTTATAAACAAAAAAGCAAATAATAAAAAAGAAAAATGCAAGAGACAAAAAAAATTGAAAAGGCTTATTGAACTAACAACGCAACTCAATTGACAAGAAGAAATTTGTGGTTTTTTTAATTTATCAGCAACGAGACATCATACTCGAAGTAATAATGTTTTATGTTTATCATTCCCTAAAGGCAGCGTCACCCTAAATCTCACCCCACAAATCTCACCCCATATTATCGACAAAAAAGTTTGAACTTGAGACTTCAAATGAAATCCAAAGTATTTTAACCGTTTAACCCAACATGTCTCGATAAATTTGTGGTTATTGTGGCTTTTTTCTGTTCGATTTGAATCAATGTGATGAAGAAAGTGTGGGGGAGAAAATCCCTTACCTATATTTTCCTTTTGACTTATAAGTTGTGGCACACATTACTCCCACAAGGTGGTTTGTGTAGTTAAAATAGTAAAATGTTGTGGCTATAAGTTGCTTAATTTAGTGCATTGAGTACTTGTCACCAACCAACTCCTCTAGTCTCTCTTCAAGTGGAAATGAAAAGGCTCCAAAGAAAGAAAGTGAAGCTCTCAAATCTCAAAATCATAGATGTTGCTGTTGCTTCACAATCACTGCCACTGAAACCTAACCCTCTTTCCCATCATCTTTCTTTCTTTTTCTTTCTTTTTCATTATCAAATATACACTGTTTACTTTGATTTCAAGTTGGACCACTCATCTTTACTCACTACATAAAAAAAGGTAGTATTTCATTTTCCCAACAAAAGCTTCCAAATAATTATATGACAAGCACTCGGACTCGGATATTTATTTCTCATCCTACCCGAAAAAAGTGGCATACACAATGGTTATACGTAAACTGTAATTACTTATTCAGTTTTAAAATGAGTGTAAATTTTATACTAAAATTTTATCTCACAACGAGTAGTTTTTAAATGCATTGTTTAAGAAGTTAGTTAGGTCTAGGAGTGAGCAAAAAATTCCAAATAATATCCGTTTTTGAATCCGAAATTTGTTTGCAAAACCCTAGTTAGGTCTATACTAATTTACCAAATAATTTATGTCAAAAGAATTTAAGTTTATCCTTTTGCCTTGCTCATGAAGTTCTTTACAATAAGGGTGATGGACCAAATCATATTGGGCCTACAGGCCCATTCACTGAGTTTCTACCAATAAAGAGGCCTATTTAGCTATAAAAAATTGGACTGTAGGCCCAATTCGGAGAGCCCACATTAATGGCCCAAGTTCATCTAAATACGTCCTTGATAATATTTGTTAAATGCCCACAACATTTAACTAATGGGCTAGATGGCAATTGGACTTGTTTGAGAATATCAACACTACCCATGGCCCAAAAGAACATGAAATACGACCCAAATATTTTTTTTATGTGTAAAATAAGTAGACCTTAAACTCACATAAACTTCAATACTTGAATTATTAGCCATGTACCCATGTCCGGACACTCAACGTGTATTGTTCCCAACCGATCATCGCTAGTCATTGCTGCCAACTTGGATAGGGCGTCTGCCCGAGCGTTGTTTTCCTGAGGTATCTGAAGCAACTCAATAAAGTCAAGTTGGTCGAGGAGGCCCCTAGTCATGTCGTGGTACTTTACAATGCTCTCGTATTTTTCCCCATACTCCTCATATTATAGTGCCACCACCAACTGGGAGTCACTATATATAGACTTTGGCTCGATTAGCCCCTGTGGGTTTGAGCAGGTGGAGCTCGACGATGAGGCGTTTGTTTGGTTGTTGGACGTTGGAGAGGTGAATCATATTGCATATTCTAATATGTGGCCATTCTCAAATTTTTAAAATATTTTTATAAGTAACTCACACACTCACATTACAACTCACACCACATACACCTAATATATCAACACATTGTCTTGAAGGTGGCTTGAAAACAAGCTATCAAGGATGAAAGGTGAGCAATTCTATCCACTCTACCACTTGGTGTTGATGGTCATCCTCGGATTTGAGTAGTATGCATCCCTCTTTACCCTCGAATATAGTTTCCATCCACGCATGCCATCTATATTGAAGTATATTCATCTATCATCGCTATAGTTATAGCTTGGTCGCTTAAGGTTTTGGTGCAAAACAGCTAGTAAAAGGGTTTTAATTTCCAATCTTGGTTTATAATGGATGTAAAACTCATTAAGCGTCACACTTCATGTGATCTAACGCCGCATGTTTCCGCAATGTTCGTTGTTGTGATTGATTGCTAATGATCGTACATACAATTATTGATTTAGACACTTTGACGATATGAATAGGGAGAACGCTAACTTTCGTATGCCAAAATGTTTCTTGTCATTTTTTAGTACCGCGTTGACGAAGTATATCAAATGTTGCTCATATATTATCTCATTCGCTGATTAGCACCGAGCCGATGATTTCCTCTAACAATACTAAATATATGACCAATGACTCATTTGGGTTAGAACCGTTTGGAAAGGACGGGTTGCCTGTATGTGGACTACTAATTTAGAACCGTTTGGACCATAAAAAAGGTAGATAGGATAAATATGGTACTCATGATTTGTATTTAATTTGAAAACTAGCTTTGTAGAAAATTTAATAATGTGTGTCCTCTTTTTTTCTTGTCGTCCTTTTTTGTTTTTGTTTTTTTTTTTTGTTTTATGTTTTAAGTGGTCCATGATATCTCTATTGTGTCCATCCCAATAATAACATAGTACACGGTCGAATTTTAAGGTTGAAATTGCTCTTGGAAGAAAAATGTTTAAGGTTCAAATTGCTCTTGCAAGAAAAATGTTACTCCTACCCCGGATGAGCATCCAAGAGTGGGAGATGTAGTTGGTATTTGTATATGTGTTAAAAACATAACGATAATAACACGTATCTATTTGCTGATAAAAAAAAAATTACACATATTTATCTTATACTTAACATCTTTTGCATCTGGATATCCTAAATTTTTTTCTCTAATTAACTTTTAAGTACAAAAAACTATATACATTTTAACAAAATAAATAAATAAAACTAACTAGTTGAGCTACACAATAGGGGGTAGCTCTCCCCTTTAAACTCCACCTCACCCCACCCGACGCAATGCGATTTGAACCCACGACCTCCCACCTCGAGATG
>JAYMTH010002369.1:0-12732 GCA_036897465.1 Pelargonium australe
CGACCTGCAAATCGACGGTCATGGACACCGGCCAGTTCACAACGGAGAGGCAAGACGAACAAATCTGCGACCCGGAGCTCAATAGCTCCCTGATCTTGTTGTTTCCGTCGCCTCCACCTCCAACGCCGTGACGACTCCGACGACGTCTAGTACGAACCGGCGAGAGCAGTAACGACGCTGTTTCAGCTCGATTCTGCGACCCGGAGCTCAATAGCTCCATCAATCTTATCTGAATCTCTTTTTGTTGTTACGTGAACTCGGAAATCCGGCGACTTTCTGGTCGGATTCTCAGTTTCTGACGACACGGCGTCGTTTGAATTTGCCCGATCGATCGGCTGGGAATGACGTCGGGGACGAGGCTCCCGACATGGAAGGAGAGGGAGAACAACAAGCGGAGGGAGCGGCGGAGGAGGGCGATTGCGGCGAAGATCTTCGCCGGACTCAGAATGTACGGCAATTACAAGCTCCCCAAGCACTGCGACAACAATGAGGTCCTCAAAGCTCTCTGCGACGAGGCCGGCTGGACCGTCGAGCCCGACGGCACCACCTACCGTAAGGTAAATTTTTTGTATTCATTTTGTCATGTTCGTAGTTCACACATCGTCTAGCTAGCTCCGACAATCAATTTTGCCGATTGAACAGCTTGCGTTAGCAATAATATCAGCATCATGAACTCAGAAAATACTCAAATGGTACTGTAGAAGCTCATTTTAGCATTGATTCCTGGATTTGGCTGTAGACGATTAGCTTCCACATTTCGGTTTTGTTACTCTTTCATCACCGGATCTGGTCAATCAGCAGCACACTGTCTTCATCTTCTTTTGTTCACTTTCTTTGGGGCATTAGATTCTTGTCTCTGTATGTGTTTCCTATGAACAACAATGCAGGTTTCGTTAAGACCGAAATGCCCTTCTTGGATCCCCAAAAATACTACCATTAGCTTCAGTTTTGACATAGGAATAGGAGGGTTGAGAGGGGCAGTTTTTGTCTGTTTAGTTCACTTCAATGTCTCTTCCAGTTCTTCCATGTAGTTACACTGGACATGAGAGCATCTTTTCTTTGTTCTGCTCTGTTTTTTACCATTTGGGATTTTTTTTTTCTTCTTGCACTCTTTTAGTGTAGCACAAGATTTCTTTTCACTTAATAGAAGGAGAGTAGGAAAGTCTGAGAGGGTCTCAATAAGGTTTCCATTCAACTATTTGTGCTGTTATTATCATGGTACCCTAATTGTGATTGAACCTTTGAACTGTAAATAATAATTGCTGTTGGTTCTTTTTGTGATATGTGCCAATATGAATGAGTTTCAGTCTGCAGGTGTATGAATGCAGAATAGTTCAGTGCTTTTAATGGGCTCTTTTTGTCATAAGCATTAAATTTCCATAATAATGTGTTAAGTGAATCAAGAATTGCTCTTAGGCATTTTGCATGTTTCATCTCATGAATCAGTCCCATGGCTTAGAGAAGTAGTCATAACCTTTAGAGTAGGAAACCTAGTTAGGCATGAACCCTCTCTTGACCTTGTTTTGACTTCTACTCAATGAATTTCATGCCGGAAAAAAAGAAGATAATAGAAAAAGTGACAATGGCTCTCAGGGGTTAATGACATGACGATTTCTTAGCATGATAAGTAACAAAAGGGATGTAGCAAGAAAAGAAGGTTTATGTTTCGTGGTAATGTGAAATTTTGGAGGCAGTTGAAGGATTTTTTTTGTTTGGTTGGTAGAGTGGGAACGTAGGTACGCATTTTGCTAGTTAATTTTATGGCTAAAAAACACGAGCAATAGTATCAGTATTACCACATTGCCTTTGGGGGGTAAGACAAAAACAAACTCTGATATCATAGGATCTAACAAGAAAAATGTGGTTGTCATCAACTGACTAATGCATAAGAGATAAGTCCTGAGTGCTGAGATATGTTTTCTTGCCCTCTTTTTGGTTTGATGCTACATGAAATTTAACTTGTAAATCAGTGAAAAATTGTTAGAAAAGAAACATTTTGATGATATTATTTGTTTCAACTTTGAATTGTAAACGTTCATGAACATATATAGGTATAAAGAAATCATGGTTTACCATTTGCACATGACTAGTTCGACTGGTATCTGTTCCACTGTCTAAATGTTTCGTTTATTTTGCAATTGAATGATTATCTTCCCCTTCTTGCAGGGCTGTAAACCATTGGAATGCATGGATGTGATGGGTGGTTCAGTAACTGCCAGTCCATGCTCGTCTTACCACCAAAGCCCCCGTGCTTCCTACAACCCTAGTCCTTCCTCTTCTTCCTTCCCTAGTCCAGCCTCATCCTCTTATGCTGCTAATCCCAATACTGATCCCAATTCCCTCATTCCGTGGCTTAAAAACCTCTCTTCTTCTTCCTCATCAGCCTCCTCCTCTAAGCTCCCCCATCTTTACATTCATGGTGGATCTATTAGTGCCCCTGTCACACCGCCATTAAGCTCTCCAACTGCCCAGACCCCCCGAATGAACTCTGAGTGGGATGACCAATCTGCACGCCCAAACTGGGGTGGGCAGCAGCACTACCCCTTCCTGCCATCTTCCACTCCCCAAAGCCCTGGTCGCCAGATCGTTTCTGAGCCGCAGTGGTTTGCTGGGGTTCGACATCCTCAAGGAGGGGCAAATTCCCCAACATTCAGCCTTGTTTCTTCTAACCCATTCGGTTTCAAGGAAGACATGTATCCTGGTAGCGGATCCCGTATGGCAACTCCAGGGCAAAGTGGGACTTGCTCCCCTGCTATTGCAGCAAGTTGTGATCATAATGCTGATATTCCTATGTCCGAAGCGATTTCAGATGAGTTTGCTTTTGGAAGCCATATGACAAGGTTGGTGAAGCCATGGGAAGGAGAGAGGATCCATGAAGAGTGTGTATCAGATGATCTAGAGCTCACACTTGGGAGCTCAAAAACCAAGTGTTTTGACATGAACATTTGAATCGTGTTAGGTTGCCTTGCTGACGGAAAGGTTGGGCAAGTAAAAAAATCAATGGTATCTATGAATCAACTTTGGCCTCTTATTTGTGCTGCTTAGCAGCTAAGGGGATCAAGGTGAGTGTAGCAATTTCCCCCTTTTCTCTTTCATCGTTCTTTTTTTTCTCCATTCTATTCAAATCTTATTTTTAATTATTTAAAACTGTATGTAGTTTAGTTCTTGGAAGTGTTGGGTGTTTTCACAACCCACTCATTTGGTCTTCTTATGTAAAACCTATATTTCAGTGAATGAACTGATAATACTACATGAATGGATTCTTTAGTTGCTATTGAAACTAGTGCTCAATGATTCTTGCAAGCTATTGCCTATTTGAATCTATGCTCATTTTTTTTAGCTTTTTATTTTCAACCCAGTCTTTTACTTTCAAGAGTTTTTAATGTATTTGCAGATACCCATTATTGCCAATGGTTGGAACTTAAATGTACAGAGAAAACACTTTATAGACATAGATAATAGCTGTGGACCACTACTAGTCTCTGAAAATGGTGTGAATTATATTGGCTAAAGGATTGTCTGTCTTTGAATCCTCCTTTTGCCATCTTTTGACCCCAAGCCCTAAAAAGAGTGGATTATTTTCTAGCTTGCTTTCATGTCTTTGGTCAATGGTAGCTTTGATGATGACATGAGATGCACTACAAATCACAGGTAGATGGACCCATTTGCTATTCCTATTTTGTAGCTAAAACCCAAGCTGTCCAGTCCAGGTCACAACCAACAACTGGGTTTTTATGGCTTATCCAGATATCTCCACCATGTGAGAGGTTCAGCTATATTTGAACTGGAGTCAAGCACATGAATTTTAGCATTGTGCTTGTTTATTTGAACTCACCTTGTCTCCAAAGGCTTCAGATAAACCAAATGGATATATTCTGGCCTCAACTGTTTTTGTCTGATCCTTATTGGAATGTCTATACTTATTTTTTTAGGACTATCCTTGTAAGTTGTAACTATCACCTGAGGATCATCCAGAGACAAAAAATGGATAAGGAACTGTAAATGATCTCAAGCTTTTTCTATCATTATAGTTAAACTTTCTTGTCCACATATGTACAAAGTTTCTAGTATCATATCGAATCCATAATTGAAATAAATTATCCGTATATCTTTACGCTGTAGAACCATTGACCACCATTTGCTTCAAAGTGGAAAAATGAATAGACGGTTTCAAGATGAGAAGAAATGCATTATCTGTACATGGATCCTGTACCCCGGTTACTCGATTCTACCAATTACCTAAGAGTGCTTCTCGTATAGAATTGAGAGCGCGCGATAGAGAATGGAAGCAGCTGGAGGGCTAGGCATGGAGCCGAGAAGAATATCTGATGCACTTATGGAAGGATTACCGTAGAATCTAGAATTTTCCTGTTGTCGGGTTGTGACAATACTCCCTTCAAGTGAGCACCCGACAAATGCACCTGTGAAGTCAGTCATTATAATTAGAGAATCTCATTCACATTTTCATTCCTAATTCCCATTTTCTGAACGAAAATTCTAATCCAAACAGTACCTTCATAAGACATACAAATCCCCTAACGGAAAAAAAATGTACCTTTACTACAGCTGTAAGTATAGCAGGCGGCATATCCACCATCCCCAGCACGAAGATCAGCTTCAGCAGCTCGCCCGACAATGCCAACCGCTGCACTCAAACCTGCTCCAACCGAGAAATGCACATTTCCACTAAATGTTTTGATAGCATCATTTGTTCTTAACACAATTATGAAGTCTGTCAATTCCCCTCCAGCCTGTTTAACCGAACAAAATTAAACCAGCAAGATTCAAAAAGTTTTTTTTTTTCCAGCTTGACACGGAAATCTACTCATCTCTATATTAATTTTATTTAAATAAAAAAAAAAATCATTTCCATCAACATTACTTGAGGAAACAAAAGATGTTCATAAGTATGTAAAGAAAGCTATGCCGTGAAAATTATACAGATAAAGCAATACTAATACCTGAGCTCCCCAACCCATACCAATTGTAGAAATTGCAGAGGGTGGAGACCAGGATCCATCCTTTCTGCGAGAAATAACTAGGCCTGTTCCAACATTGTAGGTCACCATCACACCAACCTTAGCAACGGTAAGGATTGCAAAGCCTTTTGCTTGTCTGAGAATAGTATCAGGTACGGACTTTTCGGGAGAAAGAGAGCCAATCTGATAAATGTAGTTATTATCAATACCATGAGGATTTAAAATCCAAAGTAAACCTCCACGCACAAAATGGGAATGAGGACAAATGTAGTCAAACACAATGAATTCCAAAGAACATCACCTTGTTATATCCTTGAATGGTGTTTGTAGCCTTGTAGATCTCATATTCCATTGACTGCCCCCACGGAAAGTTAAGCCATGATCTTAAAGTACTCAGGTCAGTCAGATCATGAGTTGGCAGCTGAGCAGCGCGACTTACTTGATCCATTAAGTATGTTTGTGCAGACTCAAGACGCACGCAGCATACATCGCAGACCCTTTGTGGTTCACCGGTTCGGAATTTTGTGGGTAACAAGCTCCTCCCCTTAGAACACTGATTACAGAATATTCCTCCACAGAAACGACAATGGTGCCTGGAGCACATGATAGGATGGAATCGCACACTACAAAGCATGCAACTAGCGGCAGCACTATCAGCCAACCATTTTGGTGGCTCTGCTTCAAGAATTTCCTTTATGTTACCAAAATTTGCCTCTGTAAGAGTTTGGGCCATCTCATCCCAAGTTTGCTCGAGAAGGTGATCTGACATCCAGGAAAGCCTACACCCGACGACATCACCTGAAGAAAGAGCAGTCACCTTTCCTCTTGCTGCATGTAACATCTCGAAAACCACATCCCAAATAGTCATCTCCTTAAAATCTATAAATTGATCCCAACCCAAGTCTCCATCAGGAAAGTATCCACCATCAGGAGGGACACCTTTAATCCAATCTTCTCGTATACTTTCTGACATTGGTGGAACAGAGACAGGTATCCAAAACCCAGTTTCTTCAGGAAGCGGTGTGTCGTAACAGAAAAATTTACCCCGCTTCTGCTGCCCAGTGCCTGAATCTCCTTGCACATCATTTTCCCACTTGGCAACGGGAAAATGGGAAGGAGACGCATCACTTTCACAATGTATATGATGTGCTATTTGACTATAATCTTCATGCACAAGGTCATCTGTATGTATCAAATTACCATTTTCTCTCTGTTCTGCCACTTCACCAGCATCCTGGGAATCCAAATTCAGTTTATCAAATATTGACCGAGACTTGGTAAATAACATTAACAAAGGTCTGGAGGCTTTTATAAATTTTGGTTCCGTCTCAGTTGTTGAAATGCATTACTAAGAGCAACATCATTTTTTTCTAAACAAAAAGACATTGTTTCTGGTAACTATTTTATCCAATAGACAATCATTGTAACACACTTCAAATTAGCAATCCAAAGATAAGAAACTATCTAACAATTTTTGATAGATTCTATACAAAATAGGTAGATAGCTAAACCAGACTCATCTACCAAATGTGACACATATTTATATTTCCCATGTTTTTCAATAACAATGAAAAATAACCAATCTAAAAACTTGAAAATCTCCACTATCATTATAAATAATTAAAAATTAAAAATCACCTCCCTTGAACTTAAACCCACCAAAGCAACACAGTTACTCTTGCTCTATAAACCCTAAAAAGCTCATCAAGCAACGCCTTTACATAAAATAACTCAAAACCCAACTGTTTAATTCCCAAACGATAAAAATTTCATATTCAAAGCAATCCAAAATGAACCCAATTAATAGAACTCGTAAAGTTCGAACTTTTCCCCAAATTTCTAAGCAACCAAACATAAAATTATGAAAAAACAAAGAGCAAGACAATAAATAGATATCAATTACCGGGAGAGACAGAAAATTGGGTTGGTAGTCATCGAGCTGAATTTTGGGGTATCGTAAGTGACCCTCCATTTTTACAGAGTTTCCGAGATGGGAGAGAAGATTTAAGAGCTTTATATAGTGTACCGTGTACGGATTTGCAGAGATAACGTTGAGTTCTGGTCTCTGGTAAATGCCAAGAAGAAATGGTTGAAGACGACACCCTGCCGAGTCAACTTGGGCTTTATTAGATTGGGCTCGGCCCAACATCATCTACCGGTAACCGTTTAGTTCTGACGTCACGTTTTTTTCTCAAGTCGCACGTGACAAACACGTGTTCCAATACAAGAGGTTCGAGTCCGAGACAATATGGCAGTGACCGAGTGTTTATCCACCACGCGTAACTCTACTATTCCCCACAAGCGTTACCCGGACACGTGGCGTCCGGGCAAGACCGGGTGCGCATTTCACCCACCGCGCATTTTTGTCCCTACTCATCACCTTCTTCACTATCTATCTCTACTCTCCTCCTTTCTCTCTCGTCCCCTCCTAGCCCTAATTCTCGTCAAAATTCGAACTTTCCGTTTCCGATTTCTGATATTTCAGCTTTGGAGTCTCTTAACCCTCCTATCAGATTCATTGAATTCTTTTTTCGGTTCAATTTTCTGTCAGATTTCACACCATTTCTGGCTTCGAAAAGTTGGAATCCCCAAATTTTGACGTTTTCAAGTTGAAAACTCGTAAAGTCTACTCTTTTTCGTTGCTAATCTTGTCTGGTAGTTCGAAATTGAGTGTCGTTTGAGGCTGAGTTTTGCAGATTCGATGATTGGTGATAGCCTCTGAGTTGGACGATTATATTGGAATTTTCGAGTGTTCGAAGAAGAAGACAGGTGTTAGAATATTTGCGGTAAAAAAATCAAAAGAAGATTCATATTTTGCATGCAGCAACTGCGACTTCTAGATTGGATTTTGAATTTGGAGTACATAAATTGCACCTGTTGATCTGAAAGGTATTATTTTTGTGGAGAACCAGTGTTTGCATAGAACTTTTTGGAGATGTCTGTTGAGAGATCATTTGAGGCTTGGGAGGAGGTGCAGCGGCAAGGCTATGATTTGGCAGACCGGCTTGCACAGGGATTTACGGGTCTGATTACGGCTCATCACATAGCTCCGCCCTCCTTCCCCTGGCCTAACCCTCCTAAATCTCATCACATAGTTCCGCTCTCCTTCCAGTGGCCTAACCCGCCTAAATCGAAGCTATTTGATATTGAGTTTCCAAGCCAGAATTTTGGAAAAAATGATTTTGGGTTGTCAAGTAATCATTTGGGGATTAATGGGGTATCTGCAATTCTTGATATTGGTAGTAGGATTGGACAAGTTGGAGCAGATTTTGGGGCTATCTTGAATGGGGTGATGCAACAGTTTTTTAGGCGGCTGCCAGTGCCTTTTAAGCATGGGGAGAGTGGGGTGTCTATAGTTCATGTGGATGCCAACGGAAATAGGCAGAGGGCTGATGTGAGTGTGAAGACAGAGGATGATTTGGAGTTGGGTTTGTTAAAGGAACATTTGCGGGATGTTGGGTTTACTGAAAATGATGGCAACTCAAATTGGTTGGCTGATGATGATAGTATGGGCCTAACTCTAAAGCCAGGTGGACAGCTTGCTAAACCGCAGGTATGAACTTTGAGGCTGGTTATATCTATAGTATGGATAGCTTTGCTATGTTTTTTGTAAGTGTTGTATTCTTCGCATATATTGTTTATTCCATAAGTTCTTTAGAGTTTTACTTTTAGTTGTTGTTTGTGAAGATAGTAGATAACTTTTAGATTGAAAGATGGTATAAAATATGCATTTGGTTGTCATGATGTAGGTTGTTATTAGACCAATTTCATTAAATTGGTTATCCTTCTTTCATGGCTTTAAGAGAATAAAAAGTCCCTTAGATTATAGATGATGATGTGCAAAGAAGTAAAGAAACTAAAATGTGAGGATAAAATCTGAGATGTGTGAGTGATAAAGAGCCTGTCTTGTTTTCTCTGAGAACACTTTGAGAGGCTTCAAGGAAACTGCCTCAGTGTTAATTATAGCATGACTCTTTTGACCTGCAAGGAAACTGCCTCAGTGTTAATTATAGCAGGACTCTTTTTCCCTTTTTCAGTTTACTGTATCCATTCGTTCTCTTACAGTTCATTGTTTGTTGGCAGGGTATCGTAAATATTACATCAACTTATGACAGTAGAACAAATGATGTGGATAGTTCTTTGGTTGCAAGGGGAGATTTATGGAGAGTAGAGGCTACTCATGGCATTTCCACTTCAGGAAATGACAATTCATCCCTCTTTCTTGTTCAGCTTGGTCCAGTACTCTTTGTGCGTGACTCAACACTTCTTTTACCTGTTCATTTGTCGAAACAACACTTGCTTTGGTATGGTTATGACCGAAAGGTATGACAAATGTTCTTATGTTCATCTCTTTTCCTTTTTAACTATCAATAACCTTACAGTGGGAAATTTGGGAATCCCTATTATCTCTTGATTCCTGGGTTGTATCCAATTTCCTCTTATTTACCAATCTTCTTGAACCTCTTAGTGGTTACAACCATGCTGCTATTGTTTTTGATGAAAAAATGCAACTCATGTTTAACTTTTTCCTAGGTGGATAATCTCATATCTACTGCATCAAAGATAATTCCCATTGTTCTCGAGTTATTCTTCTGTATTTTGAATGACTAATTGCATAGAAGAAACTGCATCTGAACCGAGTCTAGAAATTTGCTTTAATGGCTCCGAAAAACATATAATATTATCTGCAATCTCAACTGAGCCTAGAAATTTGCTTGTATGGATCCAAATAGCATATAATACCATCTGCGATCTGAACCTAGAAATTTCCTTGTGCCTTTTTAGTGAGAAACCTCCAACAACAGTTCATCTCTAGCACTTATGATTAGTTTATTTAGCTCATATGTTTTTTTTGGGGGGAGAGAGGAAGGGAATGAATGAGTTATCTGCTTGTTTGAGGTTCTGAGTACTATGAATGATTAGTTTATTTAGTTCATTTTTTTTTTTTTTTGGGAGAGAGGAAGGGAATGAATGAGTGATCTGCTTGTTTGAGGTTCAGAGTACTATGACCTTTTCTTTGTGTCCTTCTCACGCTTGTATATTCTTTCATACAGTATTGTTTCAAGTGCTAATAAGTTATTCATGAGTATTTGCTATTAATGTCAAGAGTGTTTCCTGAAGGGGTAGTTTTTTTTTTTTTTTTTTTTTTCTTTCTTTCTGAGTTGGTACTATGGTCAAGATATTTTTGTTGTTCCATTTATGATATTAATATAATTAATACTCTAGCTTCATTTATCCTCTTTGATATAAACTCTGCAAGTACTTCAGCATTGTCTTTGTGAGTTATTGTCAAATTAAAGTATTGCATCTAAATGCATATTAATGTACCTTTTCTTTCATTATTTTGTTCTTACATGGTGATTTACTGGTTGTCAGAATGGAATGCATTCTCTTTGTCCAGCTGTGTGGTCAAAGCATAGAAGGTGGCTGCTAATGTCAATGCTCTGTCTAAACCCTTTAGCTTGTGTAAGTTGATATCTTTTACCAGAATTTCAGTTGTTATTCGCTTGATAATCAACAGTGGTTTGAATGTTCTGGCTGGTGAATGTGTTATATAAACTTCGATTTGTTCTATAAACCGTTGATAAACCCATTATGTAGATGGTGAATGTGTTGAATGGTTGTAGTATTAGCAATGTTATAAACAAGTTAAGTTTTCCACTTCTACTAAAATTATGATATGTGAGCTTCTTGGGGTAACTTGTTTGCTGATCTCTCCCCCTCCCCCTTTCCAGTCATTTGTTGATTTGCAGTTTCCAAATGGACAGTTCACCTATGTTTCTGGTGAGGGTCTAACTACAAGTGCTTTTCTACCTCTTTGTGGTGGATTGCTTCAAGCACACGGTCAATATCCAGGAGAAATGAGATTCAGCTATGCTTGCAAGGTTGGATCATTAAACAGGATGAGTAGTCTTATATTTTTACAAGTTGTTAAATTTTGAGCTTTGATTCTGAATATCATGATTCAAACATGCAATCTGGCGACTCAATGGAAGCTTAAAATTTATCCTTATTTTTTCCCCTCCTTTTTCAGAATAAATGGGGAACGTGCATCACCCCAACAGTACAATGGCCTGACAAGTCATTCACGATGAGTCTTGCACAAGCTTTGGCTTGGCAAAGATCTGGTCTTATGGAGAAACCAACTGTCCAAATCAGGTGAGTTCTTACTGCTTTGTCTCTGTGTAGTCGCAATCTAGATTTTTGCATGCTTGTTAGTATGACTTCAATAGGAGGCTTACTTATTCTTGGCACCATTTCTGAGAAAGCCAAAAGTACATTGCTGTTCCAAATATATCATTTATAACCTAATAATATAAATTCATATAAAATAAATGTTATGTAAAGGTATTTTCAAAACAAGCAAACTGTTCTATTTATTTATCATCTTTGCTTAAGCAGTTTTAGTTTGTATCAGTACTCCACCAATACTGTTCTGCCAATTGTTTGTTAATACCACAAACAGTATTTTGTCCATATGATCTGAGCTCAAAGTCAGTCGGATTCTTCACTCATCTTTGAAAAAAAAAAACAATTCGAATTAAATTGGTGGTTGCATTCTGTTAAGAGATATTGTCATTTTTCTCCCTCTTTAGACTGCCTTGTTATCCAGCATGCTTTACTTTTCCTGTACTGGTTTCCTGGTAACTTTCATGCTATAGTAATTATCTCAACCCATGGGAAAAACTGAGCCACTCAAAATCTGTGGTTGTCTGCTACTATGCATCATCACTTTGCATTGCATTGCATTGCATGTTGTAGTTTCTTGTATGTTGCATGCATATGTTACTTGGTTTCATTTGTACACATCCTATCACTGTTTGTTTTTCTATTTCTATTCTCTCAATACCTAGCATGGTTGTTGCTGTTTACATGCTAACGTTTTCCTATTTTAACTATACCTTCGTCAGTGTGTCCCCCACTTTTGGTGGAAGCAATCCTGGGTTGCGAGCAGAACTTATTCATTCGGTCAAGGAGCAGCTGAATTTGATATGTGGGTGTGCAGTCACAACACATCCTTCTGCATTTGCATCAGTATCTGTAAGTTACTGCAATATTTTTCTTCTTTTATTTTTCTCATCTTTTTTTTTTTGTAGAAAAATCTGGACACGGGGAATTGACTTGTGTGTGCAGGTTGGGCGGTCCAAATGGATTGGAAATGTTGGGAGCTCGGGGATAGTAGTGAGAGTGGATACTCCGCTTTCAAGTGTGGGTCGACCTTCCATCTCGATTCAGATAAACAGTGGGATTGAGTTTTGAGTGTTCAGCACCACAACTCAACTGAACTCAGCAGATCAAGTGTACATAAACATACCATATCTGTATATTAAAACTCCGATACCGTCGGTACTGTTATTTTCTTTTCTTTTCTTTTCTTTTTCTCAACATGGATGTCATGTAATTTTTGCAAGAATTAAAGTAAAGTTGAGTCATTTTTACCTTCAAGGCTTCAACTACCATTGGAAGCCAAGAAAGAAAATTTGGTGTGAAAACTAGCTGATTGTAAGTCCTTCAAAATATGATCAGATTATGAAGTTTTGCTTATTTGTCATCATATTCTATTTCTTGAAATAAAATTACTGTAAAAATAAATAATAATATATTTGTCATTATATTCTATTTCTTGAAATAAAATTAATGTAAAAATAAATAATAATAAATTTTTAAAAAAATAGAATTCCGTTGCCGGGACTTGAACCCGGGTCTCTCGGGTGAGAGCCGAGTATCCTAACCAACTAGACTACAACGGATT
>JAYMTH010002370.1:0-12731 GCA_036897465.1 Pelargonium australe
TATTTTGTGCTCATGAGCTTGTTTGACCAGCTCATGAGCTTGTTTGACCAGCTCATGAGCTAATCCAAACACCCTCTTATTTATCTGTTGATTTTGGAAGTCTTGCCTTCTTTTACATTTATGTGTCTTTGTTTTTGTATCCATTGATTTGGTGAAAGTCGATATGACTACCATTTTGATTGAATGTTACATTTTGTAATTTACTGATTTATTTCGAAGGAAGCCATTCTTTTATCTAAAACGTGACAGTGGTGTTAACATTCATTAACCAAGTGGAATTGCTATTTGATATTTTCCTCAAATATGTCTGCAGCTTCCCTTGATGTAGTCCTCAGTTGGAAAGCACGTCGGAGCATGTCACTCCATGTTAAGTTAAGATACATTTTGAAGGTTCTTACAGCTGCCGCATGGGTGATAGTTCTACCAGTTACTTATGCTTATTCATGGGATAACGGTCCTGGATTTGCTCAAACCATCAAAAGTTGGTTTGGCAATACTTCTACTTCAAGTTCATCGTCCTTGTTTATTTTAGCTGTTGTAGTCTACTTGACACCAAATATGCTGGCTGGAGTCTTGTTTCTTTTCCCCTTTGTTCGTCGATTTCTTGAGAGGTCACACTACAGGATTGTGATGCTTATGATGTGGTGGTCACAGGTTTGTAAAATCTCTCTATCTCTCTCTCTCTGCGTGCTTAAATGAGTACACTAGATTTTTTTTTCTTCTGATTATTCTATTTTTATTATTTGATAATCAAACAAAATCAAATGAAAATGTCAGATTTTCATTGTTTGTTAGTTTACAGTGCAATTTTATTCGTAACTTCTATTTTGCAGCCTCGGCTCTATGTTGGTAGGGGGATGCATGAGAGCACATTATCTCTTTTTGCGTAAGGATTTTCTCTTAAAAAATATACATAATTGCTGATTTTGTAAATATCTGCTGTTGTTAATGTCTTGTATTTCTTACATTTGAATTTTGCAGGTACACAATGTTTTGGGTTCTTCTTATAATCACAAAGTTGGCATTCAGTTACTATATAGAGGTGCGTTCTATTCACCCTTCTACAATATTGTATTGCTTTTCTGCCGGTATTATGTCAAGGTGAAGACTTAAATGAGTTTTGGTTATGTAGTGAGCGTGACAAATATTAATATCTGTAAGATGGAGGTGATCTTCAATTTTGTTAATATTTACCCTTCAAATAATTCTAAATTTCAATTGGGTAGTAAATTTGATTGTGGGTTTTCAGCTGTCAGTTTTAGCTTATATATTGTTTGTGTTTGCCCTTTTTTATCTGTGCAGATTAAACCTCTAGTGGCTCCAACAAAAGCCATCATGAGTGTTCAGATAACTAATTTTCAGTGGCATGAGTTTTTTCCTCGTGGTACGAATCAACATTTTGATATGCTGTGTGCTTATGGTACCTTATTTGTCAAGGACTGCCTCACTAGTTGGTCTTTTCCTTTGCAGCAAAGAACAATATTGGCGTTGTGATTGCTCTCTGGGCTCCAATCATTCTCGTATGGGTTATGCTAGTTTTATTGTTCAGTTCATCCTTTCCTGTTTATGTGCAGTAAAGTTCTAATAAATCAACTGTTTTTAGGTTTATTTTATGGATACTCAGATTTGGTATGCCATATTCTCCACTTTGTTTGGAGGTATTTATGGTGCATTCCGTCGACTTGGTGAGGTTAGTGAACTTCTCCAAACCCTCTAAATTCCTAATTTGCCCTTCAATTTCTAGTTTGACCTTCATGTTATGGTAAGTCCTCGTTGATATTTCAATGGCTATCCAAAGATGAAGAAGAAGAAGAAAAACTTGTCATCGATGGTTTTCAGAAGACTCATTTAGGGTGACATTCTAAAATTGTGTTGTAACGAACTAGTACATCTTGATAAGCTCCAAATTGAAGCTTATTAACAAATGCAATATAGTGACCTTTTCAATAATAATACTCTCTCTCTCTCTCTCTCTCTCTCTCTCTCTACTCTCCAATCAATAATAGGACAATCAAAGAGATCTTATTTGGTCCTAATAACCTTTGCCAAATATCCATTTAACGACTTGTCTGGATGTTGTAAAGCTAAAGTCAAACACCCAACAGACTTCCATCAATAGAAAGGTTTTACTTGCCAAATAATTTTGCTTCACTCATGTGATATACTAAGGCTAAGTAACTCATGCATTTGTATTTCCATGGTAGTATTATCTTTTACCACTATATGTGGAATGATCCTTGCATAACCTATTGTGTGTAATTGCAATGATACTGAGTACAATAAAAATGTTCAATCTTCTCTACAAGTAAAACTATATTATTCCAAGTGGCTGTGATTTTTGTTGGTTCTTTCATTTGCTGCTTATACATGAACATAGCTTTGATCAGTTGCTTACGGTTTTTTGGTATATGCCTCATTCTGGTAACATTTTCTGACTATCATGGAGATAATTATTCTTATTTCTTTATTCATTTCTCTGATGATGAACTTTCATTTTTCAATTGGTTACAGATTCGAACATTAGGCATGCTTAGATCTCGTTTTCAATCATTGCCTGGTGCCTTCAATGCCTGTTTAATTCCAGAGGAGAAGAATGAGCCGAAGAAGAAAGGGTTGAAAGCCACATTTTCACGCAAGTTTGCTGAGGTAACCTTTTTCTATTACTATAGATAAATTGACTAACGATTTCATAATTTAAAATAAGAAGTGTACATGTCCTAAGATCTTTTCATGTTGCTGTTATCACAGATTCCTTCAAACAAAGAGAAAGAGGCTGCAAGATTTGCTCAGCTGTGGAATAAAATTATCAGCAGCTTCAGAGAGGAAGATCTTATTAGCAATAGGTATTCCTGAAAGTTATGCTCTGATTATTTATCTTGATTATCATCGGCATCATACCTCATCATGGATGTTCCAATTTTCCGAGCCTGTTCCAAATTTCAGGGAAATGGACTTGTTGCTTGTACCGTATTGGGCTGACCGTGATTTGGATCTTATACAATGGCCTCCATTTTTACTTGCTAGCAAGGTATTTATTTTTACAGAAAGTAGGATATGATTTATGGTACTAGGAATCATAGTAACCTTTGTGTCATTATATGCACTCTTTTCTGCTTTGTAGATCCCTATAGCCTTAGACATGGCTAAGGACAGCAATGGTAAGGATAAAGAACTGAAAAAGAGAATTGATGCTGACAACTACATGTCTTGTGCTGTTCGCGAATGCTATGCTTCATTTAGGAATATCATTAAGTTCTTGGTTCAAGGAGAACGTGAGAAAGCGTAAGTTTTATTTCAAGTTACAAATATAATTTATAAGTAAAATGAAAATAATGTTTCATCTTTATCTGTGCAATATCGTATTTTTAGTTGTGGTTGGCTTGTGGTATCAACTGTTTTTGCCAACATTCTTTGAGATCATGCTTGATTTCTGTAGGGTTATAGGGTCTATATTTTCTGAGGTTGATAAACATATAGAAGATGGCATTCTGATAAAAGAGTTCAAGATGAGCGCCCTTCCTAGCCTCTATGACCAGTTTGTTAGACTTATCAAACATTTGGTAATGAGATAAATACTTTTAGCATCTAAAGGCGGTGATAAGTTTTTCATTGATTTTGGGAAGTTCCAGGTCCTAACTACGTCAGTTTACTATTTTTAGATGGATAACAAGCAGGAAGACAGGGATCAAGTTGTGATTCTTTTCCAGGACATGTTGGAGGTTGTAACAAGAGACATAATGATGGAGGATCAAACATTCAAGTATGGTATCTCGATGAAGTTGATTGGTCTAATAGATTGATTTTCTCTTGGCCTCATACTATTTTTATTGTGCAATCTTACCCAGTTTGGTAGATTCAAGTCATGGTGGATTTGGCCATGAAGGGATGACCCCTCTTGATCAGCAATATCAGTTATTTGCATCCTCTGGAGCTATCAAGTTTCCAGTACTGCCTGTAACTGAAGCTTGGAAAGAAAAGGTGTGTTCGATTGACATGGATATTGTATATTGAAAATTTGAGTTATAAATTCGTCATTTTTTTCCTACCTTTCTTCCATTTGCAGATTAAACGGCTGTATCTATTGCTGACTACTAAAGAATCTGCTATGGACGTACCATCCAACTTAGAAGCTAGAAGGCGCATGTCATTCTTTTCAAATTCGTTATTTATGGACATGCCTACAGCACCGAAAGTTCGCAATATGCTTTCTTTCTCGTAAGCCATCTTTCTGATTCATTTAAACTATGGGATTGTATATTGCATCTGCCAAACTTGTCACATAGCTGAATGAAGGTCAAATTAACCAACAGCTAAGAATTACAATATTTTTTGATTTCTTGTTTGGAAGCGTTTTTTTTGCAGGGCTGCAACGATCTATTATTCCTGCACTCTTGTCTTTGAAATTAGCAACTAAAGTCTACAAACACATCCACACTACCTTTCTTTTTATTATATATTTTTCAATCTCCAATTGATCACGGTTTATGCATTTTCACTCTATACATAGTTTGTGCTAGCTGGAAGCTTGAGTTGCAGTAGTAATAGATGTCTCATGTTAATAAATACTTTGATCAGCATGCTAAGTTCAAATGTTGTACATTGTAAACTGAATAGTCAATGACATGGTAGATCATAATTGAAAAATTGTTAGAAGTTGCATATTTTAAATATTTTTTCGTGACGATCTTTGCTGACATACGAGCTTTTCTGGTAGTGTTTTAACTCCGTACTACACAGAGGAAGTGCTCTTCTCCTTGCGTGATTTGGAAACACCAAATGAAGATGGTGTCTCCATCCTCTTTTACTTGCAAAAGATTTTTCCAGGTTTATTTTTTCTTCCTATTTTTCCATTGCAAAATATGTTTAGACTTGTGATGGTCTTGCATCCAAAGTTTCTTCTGTAGGTAGTATCTAAGTCAATAATAACTTGCAGATGAATGGAACAACTTTCTGGAGCGAACGGGATGTATCACTGAAGAAGAACTGAAGGGAACTGATGAATTAGAAGAAGAGCTTCGTCAGTGGGCATCTTATAGAGGCCAAACCCTGACCAAAACTGGTACTATCCTCTCTGTTGATGTTTATATGTTTTGACCTGAAAATGCATTAGCCAATAGATACTTATCCTCACACTTTATTCTGGGTTTCACTATTGACTCGATACATTATTACAATTGTCAGTCAGAGGTATGATGTACTATCGCAAAGCGTTGGAGCTTCAGGCTTTCCTAGACATGGCCAAGCATGAAGGTAAGTCCTATTTCTCTTGGGAGTCCAAGATTAATGATTAAATAGCACACTTGTATGTTTTAATACTTTATTTTAAATGTTCATCGAGAGTTCATTACATAGTATTTCCTGTACAAATTATGCAATGTTTTTGTTACTTGAACTGAGCAATGTGTGGTTATGCTCTTCCTCAGATCTAATGGAAGGCTACAAGGCTGTAGAACTAAACACAGAGGATCACCAAAAGGGGGAAAGGACATTGTGGGCACAATGTCAAGCGGTGGCTGATATGAAGTTTACATATGTGGTGTCATGCCAGCAATATGGGATTCACAAGCGATCTGGTGATCAACGTGCACAGGACATTCTAAAGCTTATGACTGCGTGCGTCTCTTAGTTTCAGTTTAATTCATCATCTTGTTGAAATCAGCTCAAAGCCTCTAACAGGTAAAATTATATCCATTTTGCAGATACCCATCTCTTCGCGTAGCATATATTGATGAGGTTGAAGAACCTAGTAAAGATAAATCAAAGAAGATAAACCAGAAAGTTTTTTATTCTGCTTTGGTCAAGGCTGCTATGCCAAAGTCCATCAATTCTTCAGATCCAGTACAAAACTTGGACCAGGTAAGCTTCTTCGTATTGATTTACTCCATCTGTTGTGATCTCCTGCCCTGTTAATGTCAACAGCATATTTTTTTTCGTTCTCATTGTCTCATGTCTAAATGCAGGTTGTTTATAGAATAAAACTTCCAGGACCTGCTATATTAGGGGAGGGAAAGCCCGAAAATCAGAATCATGCTATTATTTTTACGCGTGGAGAAGGCTTGCAGACAATAGATATGAACCAGGTAGGGATTAGCATTTTACCTAGTTGTAATAATCTGTGCTTGTTGCCAATTCCCCATTGTATCCATTTTTTTTAGGATAACTACATGGAAGAAGCCTTGAAAATGAGGAATTTGCTTCAAGAATTTCTTAAAAAGCATGATGGTGTGAGGTACCCCTCAATCCTTGGTCTAAGGGAGCATATATTCACGGGAAGGTAGGCACCCTTTATGGTTGTTGGATACAGTTATCAGCCTTCTACAATCATATTTCTGAGAAATATGTCTCACTAATTATCTAATAAATATTTGGTGCAGTGTTTCCTCTCTTGCTTGGTTCATGTCAAACCAGGAAACTAGCTTTGTGACAATTGGGCAAAGATTGTTGGCCAACCCTCTGAAGTAAGTTACTAGTACTCCAATCTATCACTCTAGGATATCTACCTGGGAAAAAGACTATCCTTTAAATTTTGGTGTGAAGATTTGTTGAATAGCCTTGGTTAATTGTGACACTGCAGTCAATTGTAAATCTTGGCAAATTAGAACATATGTTGGTCAATCCAATAAACCAGTTCAGCTTGGTACAATGCTGCTCATTTTAAAACTTACTATTCAGTAAACTATAAAGTTGCTGTCATTTTGTGATTGTTGGACTATAAATTTAATATTGAGCCTTCAACTATTAGTTTAAACTTTTAACTGAGTTGATCCTCTACATGGTGTCAGAACCTTGTAGACATAGAGGTAACGAGTTTGAGTCCCTGCCGCCACCCTTGGTAAAAAATGTTAAAACTTCAGCACAAGGAAAGAAGACCTGTGCATGGACCACGGGCAAAGCAATAATGGATTGCTCCTGAGGGGGTGTGTTTGGAGTACATAATTGATATTAGGCTATTAATTATTAGCTTTAAGCTTTTGGTCTATGAAGTTTGTGTACAGGTATGAGTACCCAGTATAACTATTTAAAAAAGAAGAAGACTAGGTACAAGTACGGTTGGTACTTATAAGTAAAAATTATACTACTTCCGTTTCAAATTATGTGGTTCTAGAGTTTTTCTCACAAATTAAGAAGTGTAAAATTACTTATTTAACCTCACATAGTAACTTGTGCATTAATTAATTATTATTATCATTAGTGATCAATATTGTACTTGAGAATATATAAAAAGGGCATTGTTGGAATGTGGGGTGACTTTTTGTATTAAAAAAGTAGAATGCCATTTATCTTGAAGCAAATTTTGTTTGCTAGAAAGACATTTCTTATGAAATGGAGGTAGTATATATATGTTAAATATGTTAAAAATTGTAGTTATGACAGATGGTGAGATTAATATGGCATTTTGTCTTGCAAAATCAAAATAAATTACAAAGTAGGTAGGAAAGAAAATAGATTAAGAATAGGAATATTCAAATCAAACTAGTGTTAAGTAGTTAGTGAATGGTTTAGTAGTGATAAGATGAGACAATGGAGCAATAAATATCAGACAATAATGATTATTTTTTCAAACTCTTTGTACATGCAAGTGAGGCAGAGAAGATGAGTCAGTGAAGTACAATTTTTTTTTTTTTTTTTTTTTTGATTTTTAATTTACAAGTCAGAAGTTTTATAGTGAATAACAGAGGCCAACTAGAAGGATATCCAGGATATGTCAGTTCAGAGTTCTGATTTGCACTTTGCTGATTTTATTTTTACAGTAAATATCCACTTTCTATTTTGGTTTGACCTGTTAGTTATGCATGAATTGTTAGTGATATCCATAAGATAGGTTGTTTAGAACCCCTTCAGTTTGTTGCAGCAAGAGCACCTGGGGTATAAAGGAGAAAAGCCGAATTCTAACCAACTCATCCTTAATCTTCACAAAATGGAAAGTAGACAATTATTTTTGGGACGGAGTAAATTTTAATTATATATAGGTTTAGAAGTACCCATATTAGATGTTGACCGTAACCAAGCTGTACCTGAGAAGTACCCAAAAAAATTACTGTTCATTTCATTTGGACAAGTACCCGGTACGTACCTGCGAAGTACCAATACCTAGTACCGGTGGTCCTCCTTCTAGGAGTACCCCGTGCTTCACAACTTTTGGTTTATAAATTTTATAAACGGTTCAAGATATTTTGTTCAGATTGGCCAAATAATTAAGCTTGCAAGGGAACTCCTCATGTCCTTTGCTTTCATCTTTTCATTATGCTTGAACATGTATTTATATGAATTTGTGCTGAACTGTTTGTTCTTTTTTCTGCCTGTTTAGGGTTCGGTTCCACTATGGCCATCCAGATGTGTTTGATCGGTTGTTTCACCTCACTAGAGGTGGTGTTAGTAAAGCTTCCAAGGTTATCAATTTGAGTGAAGACATATTTGCTGGTATGACAATTTTTACAATTTTCTTTTCCCTTTATTTTCTATTGTAATCTTTGCTTCACTTGAAGATCTCCTAATACAAAGTGCAAATGCAGGCTTTAATTCCACACTTCGGGAAGGCAATGTTACTCATCATGAATACATACAAGTTGGTAAGGGAAGAGATGTGGGGCTCAACCAGATATCTATGTTTGAGGCAAAAATAGCAAATGGCAATGGAGAGCAGACATTGAGTCGAGATATATATCGGCTTGGTCATCGTTTTGACTTTTTCCGGATGTTGTCATGTTATTTCACCACCGTTGGGTTTTACTTCAGTACTCTGGTAAGTGAAGTATAACTCTGACTGTCAAGTTTAAAAGTATTCTGCAGTGATACGATAAATTGAACATTCTCATGGTTTCTTCTGACAGATAACTGTGCTCACTGTATATGTTTTCCTATATGGCCGCCTTTATCTTGTTCTTAGTGGACTGGAACAAGGATTGAGTACCCAACCAGCAATTCGAGACAATAAGCCTCTTCAAGTGGCTCTTGCCTCCCAGTCTTTTGTTCAAATTGGATTTTTGATGGCATTACCTATGCTGATGGAAATTGGCTTGGAGAGGGGTTTCCGAACTGCGCTTAGTGAATTCGTACTGATGCAATTGCAATTGGCCCCAGTATTTTTCACATTTTCTCTTGGGACAAAGACCCACTACTATGGAAGGACATTGCTTCATGGAGGTGCAAAATACAGGGCAACAGGTCGAGGATTTGTCGTCTTCCATGCAAAATTTGCAGATAACTACAGACTCTACTCCCGTAGCCACTTTGTCAAGGGTCTTGAATTGATGATATTGCTTCTTGTATACCAAATCTTTGGTCATACTTATAGAAGTGCAGTTGCTTATGTCCTGATCACTGTATCTATGTGGTTTATGGTGGGAACATGGCTTTTTGCTCCTTTCCTATTCAATCCTTCTGGCTTTGAGTGGCAAAAGATCATTGATGATTGGACTGATTGGAATAAGTGGATAAGCAACCGTGGTGGTATAGGTGTCCCGCCTGAAAAAAGTTGGGAATCATGGTGGGAGGAGGAACAAGACCATCTTCGCTTTTCTGGGAAACGTGGAATTATAGTTGAGATACTATTATCCTTACGATTCTTCATCTATCAGTATGGTCTGGTATATCATTTGGAAATTACAAAGAACAAGAGCTTTCTGGTATATCCTACTAGCAACTAGTCTGTGTATTATTTGCGTCTCTTTTGTTCAATGGCAATGACAAACATATTCACTATCATTTTCATTTTTTTCGTAGGTGTATGGCGTATCATGGCTGGTGATTTTTCTAGTATTGTTTGTTATGAAGGTGAGTTTCTTGTTTCTAGAAAGCATTTTAATTCATCTAGTAACTGTAACATGTGGGATCTTTTTCTTGCAAGTAATCTAGGATGAGGGTATTCTTGAAGCATTTTAAATCCTGTTTAGTTTCCTCTGGTTGCTAATTTCTAGTTGTCTGGCTGTGTTAGATCTGAATTTGATATGCTTGTTTACAATTATTTCAACTGAATTTGTTAAATAGTTTATATATAAAAACTGTTTAAAAATTTAAATGATAAGTGGTCTTATATGGTGAATGTGGGAAGAGGTGGGCTTGTAGTTTCCATTTTTTTTTTTCAGAAAACTGGAAACTTGTTTAGTTGCACACTTTTCCATTTGGAAAATTGGAGTTTTCCCGCTTTTCCCAAATGGATTGAAAACAATTATTTTTAGTTTTACAAATACAAGACTTATTTTTCTACAATTCTTTTTTACTTCTTCAGATCTTGTAGATAATCTATTATGCATAAATGTTTTTATTTTTTATTTACCAATTTAAAATTATTGTTGTCGTTTTAATTTTACAGGTTATAGTTTATGCTAATGTTATTCTTTGAATAGAAAATTACAAGTAATTTTAAAATTTTAAATTGTAAAACAAATATGCAAGTATTTATGTCTTTAAAAATGAAAACAATTAAAAGAATGGAAAAATATAGAATTTGTCTCTAACTAAGCATGTTTTTTTAAAATATTCCAAGTTTTCTCTAGAAAACTGAAAAATGAAAATGAAACTATATTCCATAACTAAATGGGCTTAGTTTTTGAAAATGAATCTATGTTCCATGTTTTCCACGTGAAATTGCTCTTATATATGGGAAACACTTACAAAAGGTTAAAGCAACTACTGATAACTTGTTTACTGTTCCCTTCTCAGCTGAAGTAATGGAGTGATTAATGCATCAATAATGAATGAGTTTTAACTGTATCACTAATACTATGATAGTAAATGGAATGAAAATGTGTTACTTGGAAGGTGTTATCTCCTTTGTGTTGTTGTCTTTTACAATTATAGTCATTGACATTTGACAGTTGACACATCTAGACATGCTAGTGAATTTCATATGTTTGTAACAGTTTGATTTTTCCTTGTTTTATTTGTTAAGATAATAAAATCTACGTGTGATTTTCTTTTCAGACTGTATCTGTCGGAAGGCGGAAGTTCAGTGCTAATTTCCAACTCATGTTTCGGCTAATCAAAGGAATGATATTCCTTACTTTTGTTGCTATCCTGGTTACATTGATAGTTCTCCTCGGTATGACAGTGCAGGACATTATTGTGTGTATTCTGGCTTTCATGCCAACTGGTTGGGGTATGCTTTTGGTAAGTGTTTCTATTTCTTCCTCCTAGACTTAATTACATTTATATATTTTTTTTTGTTTTTATTCTCTCCAACTCAAAAAAATATCACGTCATTACCTCATTGTAAAATTTTAAAATCATTAGTATCCAGTTTTTCTTTTTCCAGTGAATCTAAAAAAAAAACAACAATATAAAAAGAAAAACTTTTCTTGTAGATTGGGTGGTCAGTTATTGCTAATTCATTTTTACCGCAGTAGCAACAGGAATTTGTTGTAGTTCCTCTTGTTTATAACTGATCATTGTTCTCAGTTTTCATCTCTCACCATTTGTACCAACCAATGATGCCTATTTAGAGGTTGAGTTATTATGTTTGGTGTTAAGTTTATTGTTCAGATTCCAGTTATAAATTCAAGAACGTCGTTATTCTGAATTAATATACCGAATTCCTTGAATATGCGTTTTTTTTCCGCCTTTTGCAGATTGCACAAGCTTGTAAGCCGATTGTTCATAAAGCAGGATTTTGGGGGTCGGTTCGGACACTTGCTTGTGGTTACGAAATTGTAATGGGTTTGCTATTGTTCACCCCAGTTGCTTTCTTGGCATGGTTTCCCTTTGTTTCGGAGTTCCAGACAAGAATGCTTTTCAACCAAGCCTTCAGCAGAGGTCTGCAAATTTCTCGTATTCTTGGTGGACAACGCAAGGATCGATCATCTCGTAGTAGAGAGTGATCCATGGATCCCGACACCTATACCTATTTGTTGTAAAACGATGCTGTAATTACTAATTAGGGATGGGTGGGATGGGATGGGTGATATGTTGTAATTACTAGTTATGGATGGGATGGGATGGGTGATTGAGGGAATTGAGAGGAGCAAGGAAACAAACAAGGCTGAGGCTGAGGATGATATGGAGGGAAAGACTATTTCCATTCAAACTATTGGCCAACTCATAACACCATCATTTCTTCTACTAATGCAGAATTTATTTAGTTACGTTTGAGAATTTGGATTTGATTTGAAGTTCATTATTTTCAATTTTGAACTTAATGAAATAATCTCCACTTCGAGCTCATTTTGCTTCCTCCTATAGAGAGTTGACAAATATGATAAGAGGCGCAACATTTGTGTTTGTTAACAAACAACCTCTCTCCTCTTTCAAGCATGCCACATCAGCAATAGGAACAAGGAGAAGAGTGACAAATCAGTAGGAACTTTTTACTAGACCAAACTATCTACACACTTCCCTTGCCCATCTTTCATCATCAGTGAACAAGCTAAACAACCAAATACAGTTTTACCATCATAATTTTCATTTGGATGTGCTACAAATTTCTTTCCTTATTCTACTTTTGTTACCTATACCTATATTTATAATGTGTGCTTGTCTTTGTGATATACTAATGTCTAGAATTTGAATTGGTGAGCCTTTTTTCTTACGTAGGCAAGTAACATATAACTGATCCTATGTCTCTCATTGTTTGCGTTTCTAATTATATTTATTTTTTCTTAAGGACATTTTAGTCTTTTTACAATAATACACTAACACACCTCTTTTTGCAGCTCATTTTACCAAACATTACCCAAATTTTCTATAAACTTTTTTTCTTTATATATATATATATATAGAGAGAGAGAGAGAGAGAG
>JAYMTH010002371.1:0-12728 GCA_036897465.1 Pelargonium australe
GTCGTAAAAACACATATTTACGACGGAAATCCGTCGTAAATTCCGTCGCAAATAGGGATTTTTCTTGTAGTGAATCAACACAAATCCTTCCTGATTCTCAAAGAGACAGAGAAAAATAGAATCGATTTGCTAGAAATAGAGTTTTTACATCTAATGATTTAACCAAAAAGAAAAGGAATAGAGCTTAAACGGGGTAGTGTGTTCAACCTTCGGAAGATTTTTTGAGTACTAAACACAATTAATCTAAATTAGTAGAAAAATCCTTTATAATTTTGGAGACAATTCCTACATAATTTATTCCTCACTTGATCACCATATTGAATATCAACTAATTTGAATTCGCAAGAACACTAAAAATAGGACAAAATTAAAACGAAACACATTTTCACTTACACTCTAAGTAGGTAACGATATTAATTTGTAATTCTACCAAAATGAACTTCGATCCAGAAGATGGATATAAGAAAAAACATTCCGATCAGATGGGTTGTACAATATTGCCTAAAATTCAATCTCAAGTTCGAGTTTCTTTATCGACGATATGTGGTGAGAGTTGTGAGGTGGAATTTAGGGTGACGCTTCATTCGAAGAGTGAGAAACATTGTTCATTCGAGTATGATGTCTCGTTGCTATATATATATACATCACAAATGACTATAATTCTTATAATGTGAGCCAAAATTAGGGCAAAAAATATGCATAATTTTTTTTTTTTGATACAGAAAGGTGCCGAAATCCTATCTTACAACGGCCTAAGGAACCTTTTCAAGACATATATATATATATATATACACCGATAGTTGCTCTCTTTCTTCTTCATCTTCTTCTCTCTGATCTGAGCAGTAACAGAGTATGGTTATTCTTCTTTTCTGCTTAGCTTCTGGGTTCGTTTTTATTTTCTCTGTTTGACACTAAAATATTGTAAAGTTTGGAGCTTTTTTGGTTCAGAAACTGTAGTTTCAATTTAATTTTAATGGCCAAGTAGCTGCATTGAGTTTTCATGGAAAGCCATGAAAGACCATTCATTGATTGGTTTGAATGGTTATTAGATATGTTAAGCATTTGCTGTGTTGTTGGGTTTATTCAGTTTGTTATACATGTTCTTGTTTAGTTCTGATAATCATGAAACCATTGGTGTACTAGAGTAGAAAAAGGGTTGTTGGCTCAAAAGTCAAAAGCCTTTACTTTGAGAAGACCTAAAACTGGTGATATAGTGGAAGATTGTCCTATGAGTAAGGAGAGAAGACCCAATACTAGTAGTTTAGTGGAAGATTGTTTGATGGGTGAGGACTGAGGAAGGCGCATTATATAAGCAAGGTTAAGGGCAGGTAACTGAATTGGTGCATCATAGCATAATACAGGGAGAGATTTGTTATTTGTGGTGATGCTCTTGAAGAAAATAGGGGGAAAGAATTGGATTTTTTTTCTTTCTTTCTGAAAGTTACTGATTATAAGTTAGTTTTGAACTATTATACATCTCCATTTGTCGTTAGAGTTTCAGCAATATGGTTGTTTATCGTTTGGGTAGCTGTGTCTGGTTCATTCACTGTTGAGAAGTGCTTCAATGTTTGTAATCTGTAGTTGAGAGAAACCATAGTATCCAATGCTGCATCTCCAAGAACATTAGGAACTAATCTATTACTCCCTCCGTCCCAAAATAAGTGTCTTGCTTCCTATTTTGAGAAAAATCAAGGAGAAGATAGTTAGTGTTGTGCATCTCCTCTTGTATTTTCGAAGTCATGTGATATGACAAACTTAAGAGATACTAACTTTTTATAGGGATGTCATTGGCATTTCATGCCTAACTTACTTCCTAAAAAGGAAATAATTAAGACACTTATTTTGGGACAAAAGAAGTGATATTCGTTGGATGGTATCATTTGCTTGATTACACAGTTTTGCTGCCCAGCCTGATCAATGGTGGACAACACAAGCATCGAAAGAATCAACTTGTAAAGAGTTCTATGCAGCATACAGCTCTAGCTCTGGTGAAGCCAAATCATTCAAAGATGACACATTTCTTAATGATACTTCTAAGCTCACCTCACACCCGCAAGATCAAAAAGCGACGAAGAAAGAAACTGATGATCAATTGGGCATATCAAGCATTGAGCATCAGCTAGAAAAAGCAGAAAAGTTCATGGGGGAATTCATGAAAAATGGTGCTGGTTACAGTATCTCAAAAAGGAAAAACGGTAAGTTTAACAACAGGAACTATCATGCTCAATGCACAAGTAAAATGAGAAGATAATGGCACTGGAGACATGGCCCATTTGAAGTGGGTCGATTCGAACTACCCAAGTAATGCTTGCATCAGCTATAACCGGAGAAGATCACAGACTGGTAGAGTAACTTTCTTTCTTTTGTTTTCACTTTTGACAATGTCTCCATAGTATTCTATTTATACATTTCACAACAGGCTCAACAATGTGAAATAGAGTTTTTTTGTAAAGATGCATATGATTTTATAAAAGAGAACAGTATTCTACATTAGCATACAGTGTCTTGAATCTTGATGATATAAAAGAAAAGAAATCTACATGACATATAGATCTTGATACTAGCTTGTTACAATTACAAAATTTCCTGCAGCCTATCACTTAGTTGAATCGTCACTTGTTCTGTATAGGATTTGAAATGCTTGGTGGTATTCTTCGGAAGTTTGTATCCACTTGCTTATAAGGTTTCTTGCTGTGTGCCTGCAACCCTTTGAGAGCTTGAGAAGATGGAACAGTGCTTGTTGATGACGACACTTCAGCTGAACTAACTTTCAGTAACCGGCGAGCTTCAGCTTGTGCGCCGTTAGGCTTGCAAGACAGAATCAAAGAGAGTGCAAGAGCAAGAGCAGCCAGAGCTCTAGACCAAGCCTTCATGGTTTCTTGTAACTGTGTTTTTGTGTACTCTCTACTGTTTTGATGATTGATTCTTTTTTGTAATGAGAATTGGGATGTGATTTGGGAGATGGGTTCTTGACTTTATATATTCTACTGAGTTTTGAGACTTGTTGAATTGGGATCTGAATCATGTGATGAGCTTTGACTGATACTACATGTTGTGGCATGAGCTGAGACTTTCAGAGATTTGGTGGAGGTTAGAGAGATGTGGATTCAGAGAGGTCATGTGATGAGGCACGTGATGATTACATTGATTCTTTTTGGGGGAGCTAAAAAAGGAGATTTTTATATGTTGGATCAACCAGAAAAGCCAGTGCTCCAAAGGACAGTGGTGGTGTTGGATCCATTTAATATCATATGCTTTGTCACACTCACAGCTGTTGTAGATAAAGCAAAACAGTAGGTGGTTCCTTTGAAATCAAATCAATCTTCTCCAACTCCAACAACACATGTTTGAATTGTTAAAGACAAATTAGAGAACACTCCCTTCCTTGCTCAAAGACAAAGTTGGAAACATTGTGAACTGATCAATTTTCGGGTCAGATTTGTTATGGAAAATTTGATCAACCGACTCTCAACTTGTACTTGTGAAACGGGTTTGGATCATGTATTTTCAATCTGAACTCGAAAAAACTCTCAAATCTATTAAGCTAACACTAATATGTGCTATCATTAGGCTTTGGTATGGTATGCTATACCTCACAACTTGCACTTGTCAATCCAAGCTTACACATTCAATGGCTATATGCATTCAAATTCTAATGTTCAAAAGCTATACTTAACTCTAAGATCTCTCAAGTCTAACGAAATCGTCTTATATTAAAACTTTAAAATTAGCTCTAAGCAACAACTCTTCTTTAAAACTGACAAACTTCTAAGTACATTGTTCAAAGAAAGTTGGGCATACATGCAAGTTTAAAATCAAACTTTATTGTTTAACCGACTATAGTAACATGGTTGGATAGTTTCTTTGTCCAATCCACCAAAGCTTCCGATCACAACATTGATTAGTTGCCAATAATGTCTACGTAAATGGCGAAATCTCATCTTTTGAAATATCATAAATGCAAGACAACTATTCATTATAAAGATAATGTTTCTTACCAAAACGTTGAAATACATACTCCAAGCAGTTAGTTGAGTTGATCGTTGAAGATGACTCAACTACCCATCTATTTGCGATCGTTTGTACATATCTGATCGATATGTGTTCGTATCAACTCAAAGATAATCGTGTTTCGTTCTCTATTTCTATTTTAAAAAATAGCCTTTTGTCACTTCCATTCTTATTTTACAAAAAAAAGAATTATACATAATGTGCAATAAATTACCATTAGTGAACAACCGTTAATGTTGTTACCACATAAATTGTGACCTCACCTTTCTCATCCCAAAATTAAAGAAATTATTTTTCAATTGACAAAAGTACCATTTCCTTAAAGCTTACGCAACAGACAAAAAGTGGCATTTTGGAAGGGCGATATCGTCTTTCCACAAGCAGCTTCATCTTCGTTGGTCCCAAAAGACTCCACATCGTAGCACACAGTAACGACCATCTCTGTAGGTATTGGAGAGAGAGAGAGAGAGAGAGAGAGAGAGAGAGAGAGAGAGAGCAGTTGCAGAACCGTACGTTGATCTTTTAGCGAATCCAACGCTACCCATAAATAGCGTAGAGCTGTTTCTCTGAAGCTCTCGATTCCCAATTCATATCCTCGACGGACTGATCTCAGGTAAATTTCTCTCATCGATTCTGATTCGTATGTTGGTTCTTTGAGGTTTTGAATATTTGATTTTGGTTTTTGTGGGTTTGTTTGGTTTTTCCGTTTCTGGAGGTCGATCTATGTGAAGCTTGATTGGTTTTTGCATATTGTCGGTGGATCCCAATTAGAGTTTAGCTTCAATTTACTCTCTTTTGTTGTTGTTAATTGTGAGATTGAATTGGAGGTAGTGATTGGTGATAGTTTTGAAATATTGGGTTTCGTTGTGGTTGATGAAAGATTTTATCTTGAGTGGTGCCCATGGCATAAGAATTCATTGTGGTCGGACCCATTTGATTCTGAGATAGTTTTGCCCCATTTTTCTGTTCATAAGCTACAGGAAAGATCGATCACGGTTCTAATGGAGAAAAAATAATGTGCTTTACTGAAATTAAAGGAACCGGGGAACTTTTATGGGTGATTTTGCTTGAAACACTTAAGAATCTATATATGTTGGTGATTGAAATTGGTTCATTGAGGCAGAATTGTTGGTTGTGCATAGCTACCTTGAACCAGATTGTCGGAAGCAAGAACATGTTTTTTAGTGCCTAGGTCACCGGATATATGTATGAATTAGTTGTTTAGAGCGCCGAGTGAAGAGCTCCAAGCTCATTACAGATGTAAAAGTTACGCTAATGTATGACATGAAACCTCAGTGTCCCATTCGGAGTTTAGGTGTCTTGAGCTAGAATCTATCCTCCCATGGGACCAGCCACCTGTTGAGTTTATCTAGAGTGGGTAGTGGGCTAGTCAAGTGGCCATACTTGAATGGGAGGAATAAGTTGTTGCTTTTAGAGGTTCACATACCTCATCATGATAAAACTGGTGACTTCAGCATTGCCTTTGTGGCAATATTTTGATGGATTGAGAGAGGTTTGAAATTGACAGAGGGTGATATGTAGTGTAATAAAGAGACACATATGTATCAGTACATCTGCCATGCCATTTATGCTAACGTGTATGGATGTGATCTATCCATGTTGGATCACAGGGTCCTCCCACTAACTTTCTTTTCATTAATGCATTCAAGTGTTTTACTTCTCCATGGAATACGGATATTCCATCATCTCAATCAGAACTGAGAAGTTGCCTCCCTTTTATTTTTTTACCCTGCCTTTCAAATTAGAGTGGTGTCATTGTTAATATAATATGTTATGAGGAGTTCACTCAATAATTTTCATTCTGTCTTCATAGTGTACTTTCTTTTTGTGTTGGTCAGCCACGAAATAATAGATTTGGACGACAAATCTGTCTAGGGGCATTCAAAGTATCATCCTTTGTGTTGCTACTGACCTTAAATATGGCTGAGAAATCTTGCGTCAAGCGTCTTCAGAAGGATTATAGAGCACTCTGTAAAGTATGTCTCTTCTTATGCAATTTTATTTCTGATAGATGTGTTATGATATCCATGTATATTTTATGGTATGTGCATCCTTATAATGAAATTCTGTTTATTTCATTTATTTCTTTTTTGGATATTATATGGTTTGACCAAAGATGAAATTGTTAGGGACCTTGTACATTTGATAGATAGAATAAAGTTTTAAAATGCCAGTCTTGCAATTTTCTTCAGCATTAATACATGGTTGAATCTATAGTTTCATTGATAAGTAAAAAACTTTGATTACTGCACTGTTGTAGAAGGGCATGCTCCAATATGGGTACCACTAGGACTAGGGGGTCCATATATAAGAGTTCATCTACTATCAAACACTTACTTGATGGGGTTTTAGTATGTAACGACGCCCTGAAAATACTTCGTTCTTGACTTCAAATGTTCTCCAGTACATTTGCCTTACTATTAAGATTTTCCCTTTGGCTATGACGCTATGTTACCATTTTTGTGTATTTTACAGTACATTTATGAAAAAATTATCAGGTTTCAGTTGATAAACAAAATTTTGCTCCATTCGCTCGCTGAACTAGTTCCTCTTGGCACTTCTACTTTTATAATCAATAGACATCCATCTGTTTTTTTTCCCATTCTTCATTTCATTTTTATGAACTTGCAGGAACCTGTTTCTCACATTGTTGCCCATCCTTCCCCAAGTGACATTCTTGAATGGCGTAAGTTTATTGTTTATTTTGGGTACAGGTCTATTGTTGAATCTTCGTCATCACGTTTGTATGGATAGGAGAACCTTTTCTGAGACAGTCCGGTGTACTACTGGCATAATTATGTTTTATTTTTTGTATAATTAAAGGAGAACTAATGTAATGGCATTCTTAATTTATTGTTATGATTAGCGGATGAAAACTGTCTAAATGCCTAATTGTTTCTCTTGCAAACTTTGATGTTCCAGATTACGTGCTGGAGGGAAGTGAAGGAACGCCTTTTGCAGGTTTGTTAAGTGCCTTATTGGTTATCTTGTGTAGGTTTGTAATTTTCCATTTCTTTCTTATTATGGGCTTTGACACTTACTCTCATTGTTTGGTTATTTGAAAAACCTTTGACAATTTTAAAAGGGGGATTTTACTATGGGAAGATCAAGTTTCCTCCAGAGTATCCATTTAAACCTCCAGGAATAAGGTAACACGCTCATGGTGGCTTTAAGTTTCCCCTAAACCTGTTAAGATCGAGTATCAGTGCTCTGTTCTGTATCTCGCTTTGCTTATTGTTTGCCTTATCTTGACTTAATCTAGCTTCTTATTGTTTTCATGCACATTTTTCGTTGTAGCATGATCACTCCCAATGGACGATTCATGACACAAAAGAAAATCTGCTTATCGATGAGTGATTGTAAGTTTGTAGAACTAACATCCACTTGAACCTTTTCCTTTATCTTGTTAACGATGATATATTTATTAGACTCGTGTATTTTGTAGTTCATCCGGAAAGTTGGAACCCTATGTGGTCTGTATCAAGGTACGGTAATTTAGATGTGACAAACATATGTTCCTAGCTCCTACTTTATCCATTCATTTTATTGTTTTGCCTGTTGGCAAGCTGGTGTTGTTATAAAAAAAAAGGCAGTGGCTGTAGAGTTTAAAGCCTCTTGCACTAATACTAGTTTTATTTTTGTTATTTGAAATACAGCATACTGACAGGACTTCTTTCATTCATGGTGAGTTAACCGTGCACCAAAACTCTAACTTGCTTATTGTCCCGCCCTCTATATATGTTCTTTCTCTTGTTTGCATGTATGTAGAGCTGGTGATCCGTGTGTCTTGTGTTTGTGTCGTGCTGAAGGTTGATCATGTGCTATGACAACACGAACACAACATGTTTAGTAATCGTGCTGAAACACAGAGCACGAACACTACACATTTAATTAAATGGGGTGGGCTGACATGACAAGACACAAATTAACGCAACGCTACCTAACATGTTTTACACGATAAAATCAACACGTTTTGCACGACACAATCCAAAATGATAATAAATCACAAATTTAACCTTTTCAACATACTACGTTAAATAAACTACAAAAAGATGTTAAAATAACAAGACTAATTAGAGTTTTTAGGGTTGAGTTACTACAAAAAGTGTGCGTGTTGGGCATGTTGTGAGTGTCGTGCATGTCACAACATGAATAATTAATCATGCATGCGTGTTTTTGATGTTCGACACAAACACGTCACGAATATTAAATGTGTTGGGTGTTCCAACACAAACATGACACGAGAGACATGAATTCCAACACAAATAAATACATGGTTGCTACTTTTGAGAATTATGCAGATTAACATGTTACTGGAATCTCAATATGGTTTGATGGGACTTAATTGTCATGGGGTTTGGTTGTCATAGAGCATTTTTAATTTGGATGAATTAAGGAAGTGTTTGGATTAGAATTCTGTTCAGCATTCAATTTTTCAAAAATCCAAACACTACCTAGGAGTAACTGTTTCAGAAGGGAAATAAGTTGGCCACAACCCTACTTCTCTATTTTCAAACAAGCACATTTCGAAACTTATGATCTATCAAGTTTCAATTACATTTGCAAGAAATGTTGCATTTATAAATGCCCTTCTTATGCAGATGGACACGAGTCCTACCACTGGTAGTGTGAGCACTACTGTAGCTGAGAAGCATCGTCTTGCGAAGTCATCTCTTGCTTTCAATTGTAAAAAGTAAGTTTACTTTGCCTGACCCATAACATTTGGATAATCCACACATGTTTGCATACTGATATAAATAAAAAATTTATCTGATAGTAAAGCTTTTCTTTTTGCGTTTACCATAACAGCGCAACATTCAGGAAAATGTTTCCCGAGTATGTGGAGAAGTATAACCAGCGGCAACTTTCCGAGCAACTAGTAGCAGAGCAGGTGTCACCTGAGCCACCTCAAGAAGAAAATTCAAGACCGTTGTTGGAAAAAGTTGGTAATCCTACTGGAGAGGACATGAAAAGAGTAGATACTCCAAAGGACGTGCGTAAAAACAGGAAGCAATCGTTCCCGCCTTGGATGATGTTTTTGTTGATTTCCATCTTCGGGTTAGTAATGGCACTGCCTCTACTTCAACTCGATATCTACTAGACCAGGAGCTGGTGGTAGAGGTAAGCAGATAAAATTGCTCTCTAGTTTTGCCATGTATGTAGCCTAACTTTGTATAGGGAGTTCGGAAATGTTTTTCGCATATCGTGTTGCAGTTTGGTGTCAATCTTAAACTACTAGTACTTGCTTGTGACATTATCTTGATATAAGTGAGATATATTTGGCACCCTAGACTTGTTTGAATTCTCTTTTCTATTGATTTCTCAATGTTAAAGAGAGAGTAGCAATATTTTGTTTTCTTGATCATTGTGATTGATCAAAAACATAAACCTCACAGCCCAATGAAGAAAATTTATGGTTCTTGAAGTTACTTTTTGCATGTTTCATCAACTATATTTATATTGGTTTTGGCTCTGATTAGTTCTTGGAAGAAGCAAGTGAAATAAATTACATGACTTCCATTGGTTTCATGGTTGACATTTGACAAGAAAAGAATAGCTAAGCCTTGCAGGGAAGCTACTGGAATTGCAGCTACTGGTGCACACATTCCAAACCCAAGAAGGGTTCATGCTTCTGAACCAATAATCTTAACATTAAAGTGTTTGGTTGATGAGAAAATGTTGGGAAAAGGAAACTTTGGGATGCTTATCAGGCAATTCAAATTCACTATGCAGTTTCTTGCCTTGAACTGCTTTTTCGGGTACAAGTGTGAGTCTCACTGGGCGGCCGTCTCAAGAATTTTGGGGGCCTTGTGCCAAACTTTATATTTGGGGCCCAAATTTTATAAATCGTTGTTGATCGTGAACAAATAATAATAGTATAAAATGGTTGATTAAACACAGTTCCAAGTTTTGCGAAGGCCCGTTTAGTTTTTAAGTTTTAATCTTACTTTTATTGCAGTTTATAACCGCAGCTAATAGTTGCAGCTAAAAGTCCAAATTATCATACTATTGCAGTTTAAAATCGCAGCTAATAACTGCAGCTAAAAGTCCAAATTTTTACACTGTTGCAGTTTATAACCGCAGCTAATAAGTACTATTATTGCAGTTTCGAACCGCAGATAATATCTGCAGCTAAAAGGACAAAACAACGTTGTGAGGGGCCCTCGATTTGTTGGGGCCCTGTGCGATTGCCCACTTTGCACCTGCTAAGAGCCGGCCCTGGAGTCTCATAACAACAGTAAAGTTGGTATCGTGTGAGAAATTAGGGGCAACAATTTGTGTTAACGATTATTAAGTCAACTCAAACATGACTTTAGTATTGAACATGCTGAATTATACGGACGAGCAGGTTGATACGACAAAGTAACAAAAATGGGTTTAGGGATGGCAACGGGGCGGGTTTTATAATCCCCGAACCCGCCCCGGTCATTTTCCCCGAACCCCGAACCCGCCCCGCCCGATGCTAGTTGTGCTTTCCCCGCCCCGTTCGGAGACGGGGATTCCCCGAACTCCATGACCCGCCCCGAATTTGGTTACGGGGCGGGGAGACCGGGTCCCTGTCGGGGTCGGGTCATTTTGCCATCCCTAAACGGGGTGAGTTCAACACGGTTAAATTTAGCTCAAACTTGCTGCGATACGATTACGGGTGATGACCCAAATTGTCAATCCCAATGGAAACATCAATGATGAGTGAACCAGCATGAATTTAGGCTTTGTATCCTGTTCACAAGGAAGCTTGCTCTGTCAATTGTGTGAACCAGTCCTTTGAAATCCATGAACTGCACAAAAAGAGCCAAAATTCACAGTGGACACTACTTTCTTGCCTGTTCATCTTCTTTTTCAAAATGTGTGATCAAGATTTGACAAACTACTGAAATTAGCTTCATGAAGACACAAAATTAGCAGACAGCTTGAGTTTTTAAATGCTAAATCCCAGGTAAAAAGCATGTCCAAAAGAGAATCAGAACCAGACAACCTTGTTAAAAAAACCAGCAACTTTCAAGCTTGTCATGATTAGCCTCAAGCATGCCTCTACTAATTGCACATTTGCACAACAAATTTTTATATTACTTCAAAGAAAATCTACCAAAGTTTTCTTTAAATTATGTCACTTTCGTCCTTCGATTATTAAAATTCGATCACTAAATTGGTCGAATTTGGGACTATTTTGATGCTGTGATTTTCAAATTTCCATCAATGAGACAAAACCAACTCCATGTGAAGCAAAATGTAGAGATCAATGAGGGCTAAGAGTTGAAACACTTGAATCAAATAGCTATACAGAAGAGAAGACTTTGAATCAATAAATGTAAATAAACAAACTCACTACATCATCTGCAGAAGAAGATGGTTTCATGGATCATTGGATCCACACCTTCTAAACCAGAGAAGCCAACTAATTTTGTCACACAATATTATGTACTATATACATATATACTATCTCAATCTACTTCTGAAACAACCTATAAACCTCCAAAAAGTGACAACATTTGATCAAACATCAACATGATTAACAAGTGAGTCATGTCATGAGTTCTGGCTCCTTCCCACTTGTTCTAACCAGTTACTATCTCAGTCAGCTTCAGTAACTAGTAACAACATACAATCACAAAATGGCAACATTTGATCAAACCTTGGAGCTTTCTTGATCAAACATGAACACAACAAGTGACTCATGGTCATGAGTTCTGGCCACTCCCCACTTGTTCTTATCTCAGTCAGCTTCTGAAACAACATACAAACTTCCAAAAAGTGGCAACATTTGATCAAATGCGATCATAGCAAGTGCCCATTTCATGAATTCTGGCTCCTTCCAGCTCAATCTGCTTCTGAAACAACATATAAACCTCCAAAAAGTGACAACATTTGATACTCATGTCATGAATTCTGGCTCCTGCCCACTTGCTCTCCTCCTTCAACACTACTGGAACTACAAGGACACACCCTCTTCTCCTTGCTCAGAAGCCTCTTCAGTGACCTGAGCCGGGTTGGTGTCGGCACTGGAGGAGACTTGAGCTCCTCCTCAGCTGAATTCTGATCAGCCACCAGCTGCATTGGTATGTCAATGACCAACACCCCATCTGGGATTGAGCTATTAGCATTTGATAAAGAAGACTGTGGAGGAGAAGGATAAGAACCATCTTCCAAGGAAGCTCCTCTTGAGCTCACCTGAGTCTGGTTTCCCCAAAACAGCACATTTGTGGGAAAATTCAGATTCTCTGTGGAGTACTCAGAGCCTGAATTTGCCTCCAAGTCTTCTCCGGCGGCGCCGGAGCAGTCAGGAGCAACTGGGTTCCGGCAGAGAGGGCAAGTGGAGTGGGACTGAAACCACATGTCAATGCACTCAACATGGAAGCCATGGTTGCATTTTGGAAGCAACCTTGCTTTCTCGTAATGAGCAAGCTCCGAGAGACACACAGCACACTCCAAACCCTCCTTGAAATCCTCCGGATTGAAAACCAGCACCGGCAGCGACCGGAGGACGGAGGGGTCGAGCCCTGTTCGGATTGCGGCGGCAGTAGAGTCTTGGCCGGGGGCGAAAACAAAGCGGCGGCGCCGGTGAGGGGCAGGGACGTTGGTTTCAACAATGCGCCACCAGAACCATTTGGCGTAGAGATGGAGGAAGAGAACGAACACAACCACCACAAAGAGCACGATTATCGCCACCACCATGATCCTCCCGGTGACCTCCGCCG
>JAYMTH010002372.1:0-12727 GCA_036897465.1 Pelargonium australe
AAAAAAAAAAAAAAAACACACACCCACACATCTCCATATGGGAGGTCGTGTGCTCAAATTTCGTTGCGTCAGGTGGGGTGGGGTGGTGAGCTCTCGAGTTCGAGTAAACATTGTTATTTCGAGTATGATGTCCCGTGCTTATAAAATAAAATAAAAATTGTTTACAAATTATTTTGAAATATTCCAACGGTCAAATAACCACAAAGTAATATCAATACATCGAAACGACGTCGTATCATTCTTTTAAAACCGCGGGGCTTGACCATGTTCTGTGTTTCGGCATCCGTAGACGAAGAAAATGGAGGATCGGAGCTTCTCTAACCTTAAGTCAAAGCTCAAGCCATGAACAGTTTTCGAAGTTTTGTTTTATAATCAAAATCATCAATTCAGAGCTCAGAGGAGGAGAAATGGCTCTCAAGAAGGGCAGTGATCACTGGGATTTCTTGGTAATTCCCATTTCCTTTGAAGATTAATTATAGTGGGTCTTGAATCTTCATTTTGTTGTTTTGATTGAATTTATTATCTGGGTTGCGCTTCAGAGCCTCTGTTTCGAGTTTTATTGTGTTAAATTTGTTTGCTTTTCGGTGTTTCTTCGTCTGTATTTTGTGCTGCTACTTGTGGGTTTATATAGTGGGTCTGATATGTTTGTATGGTTCTTTAAAATTGGGTGTTCTTGTGTTCATATTGTGGTTAGTTTGATTCTTTAATTTCTAGGTTTATGTCTGAACATTGCATTCCTCTTTACTATAATAAGTTTTATCTTTGTATTGTATATTTTGCCTAAAACTGAATTTAGCTGTGTTTGGTTGCTGTGAAAATGCTGGAATGAAAATGAATTCCAGGCTTCAGGTTTGTTTGTTTGTCTTTTGGGTTCTATTATAGACATGGCAATTCGAGTTGAGTTGAAAATACCTAACCCGAACATTTCCCATAGCTATCCTGACCTGAAAATTAAGCAGCTTTATTTTATGCGATCCGAACTAGCAAAAATGTAGCTATGATTTTTGTTACTTGCAGGTTCGGGTTCTAATTGCGTGCTCCAGTTATAGATATGAGTGTTAAAGTATCAACTTTGAAAGAATGTGAAGTTAATGACCACTCAACATGTACTAGGCTTTTGTCTTTTGGGTTAGAGTAAATATAAAGACTGTATCAGTGATTTGGACCTGGTTTCATCTTGATTCTTGAGCCTTGCTCATTTGGCTGTTTCCCGCGGGACTGACCTCTTGATATATTAGTTGAACCCTCCACGCATTTTGTTTTGTGACATTTCTTATTCGTAGTTCTTCTTTATAGTAATTGCTCTGTGACTTTGTACGCCCTTGTAATTGATATGGTTCTGGCGCTTGCTTATTGTGATATATGTAGGAGGAAATTGAAGCTCCAATGTGGGTTGATCTCACCCTTGAAGCTAAGTCAAACAATCGAGACGTGTGAGTTTCAAAATAACTGGCTACGAGTTATTATTAGAATTTGATGTTCTCTTACCGCTAGTTAATTTATTTTCTCCCTGTTGGTGCATACTAGGGATGACGAGTGGTTCCGGATAAGCCACCAGTAAGAATCTCCTTATGTCATTTACTTTTGTGACTGCAGTTTGACATTTTGTTGATGTAGTAGATTGATGGGCTTGTAACATAATTGTTATAAATCTTAGGATCCACCAATGTTCTTCTCGCAAAGTAAAATCGGCTTTATCCTATTTGGGAGAGGACTCCGTTGAAGACTCAATCTCGAAATCAAGAGGAAAAGAGTACAAGATCAAGAAATGGAGAGAAGATGATTGCAAGTTATTCTCGAATAAGCAGCGCTCGGTTAAGGTTCTAAATGAACCCAAATCAGGCTTTTCGAAGTCAAAAGGAACTTTAGAAACAAGATTGGTCCGTGAAAGCGCTTCAACTGAAAGATCCAAAGCAAATCATTCAAAGCCTAAATCTTTTTCATGTGATTCAATGAGTAGCACAGTCACATCGTTAAATAATCAGCAGCAACAGCAAAGCTTCCCAGAGGTAACGAAGTTGGAGACTAACAATGATATCAGACTTCTGGAAGTTATGAGGATTAGTCTAAGGAAAAGCTGTGCTACAAGACAACCATCGAGAGTCGAAGTTAATAATGATAAAAGGGAATCAAATGGCGGCAAATCTTTGTCTGGGAAGTCTAGCGTGGGTTCATCTTGCAATCCTGGTCATGACGTCAAGAATTTAACAGTGTCATCTAGAATGGTCAAAGAAATAACCCCTGATAGCAAAAATGTAGTGTCCAAGACATCAACTTTTCGACTTGACAAATCAAGAATGGTGGATAAAAAGAAGCTGGTTTACCAGGATGCTGCAAAATCAAAGGTTAGAAGCTGTACATTTTCCGATACAGCAATATTGGAGAACTTTAGAAACTATCTTTAGAATTCTGTGCTATCCAAAGCTGTTTTTTCCCATAATTTTCTAGCAACTTACTAATGTCAAATGATAATATACTAAACTAATTTCTGGATCTCAGTCCTTACAAGAGCAATAAGCAGGAATATGTAAGAGAAAAGGTTGTTTCTGAACCTTGCAGGTTTCCTATCAGAAATTACATTCAAAATCATTGGCACCTATACTTAATGGAAAAGATTCATTAACTGCTGCTACCAAAGGGGACACAAAGGTAGTGGTAGGAGGACCCAATGGGCTTAACAGAGCATTCGCTGCAGGGCAAGAGAATGCAATAGGAAAGATGGCTGTGAATCCGAGTGCTGGTGGAAGAGATATGTGTGCTCGAGGTATGGTATGGGGTCCAAAGGGAATAAAACATAATGCACTACAAAAGGAAAAGAAAACCGGACAATTTCCATTTAAGGTAAAGATCTTTTATTAACCAATTTTTGAGGATATATATCATTCATATGTAGGCATTTGCATGTTGGAGGATCCTTTGAGTATATAGTGAATTCAAAGATCGATAGTACATTCAAGGAAAATTTAATGAACAATGGAAAACGAACATTGCTTTGCCTAATGACCAATTTGGCCTTCTCAGAACTGATCTAATATGCAAAGTATTCAGTTTATTTTCCTTGTTCAACTTCTCTGGTCAGAAGTGTGAGATGATGACTGAATTTGAATGTTTAGGAAGTTGACGGGACTTTCGTACTAAGTCTAGCTGTTTTGTTCTATCTATTCCTTACTTCGCATGTACTTTAACACGATAATAACATAATAGTTTGTGCAACATGCCGTGGTTAGATCAAGTTTAGTAAGATATGGAGATGTTGATGCAAGAATGTCATGTAAATCCTTAGTTTCTCTCTATGGATCTTTCTATTCTTTTTGTTTATATTGAAAGGTTTATGGTCGTGCTTCTTCTTTCATGTCTGGCTATTTCCATTTCCGTTTTTGCTTTGCTATGCTTTCTTTAACTTCACTTTTGTGATCTGTCAAATTATCTTTCATACTTTTAACATTTATTGATATAATGAACCAGTTAAATTTTTGGGGGTACTATTCTTGATGACATTTCTCATATTTTTTTTATATCAGCAATGACATTCTCATGTTAGGTCATGTCTTTTTCATGAACTCTTGAACAGGGAAAAATCAGTGATCAAAACAAAAAGAAGCCAACTAATACAATGCAGAGGCCTCACTTTCGATGACAGAGATGTGGAGCAGCTATGCGTGTACATACAGTGTAACGATACCTAACCTCTCTTTTTTTTCTCCGTGTAAATTTTGGTTCTATTAGTCTCTCATCCAGATATTGCCCAAGTGGAAAAACATAAATGTGATGAACTTTTCAATAGCCATATATACTTGGCATGTTTTTGTACTCATTTAGGTCAAGAAAGAAATAGAAAGAATGAAAAAGAAGTATCATCCATTACGGTTTTTGTGTTGATCATATTTCATTTATCGAATTTGTCGCCTTTAAAGACCAAAGTCTAGATAAGTACCTTAAACTTATCCCCATTTGCACATAGATTCTTGTACATTTCATTTCGTCAGATAGATTTAACTGCATTTTTTCTTCACCGATCATGTGTATGATCTTATTGTCACCATGAGTTTCACAATCGTCAAAATGAAAAATTAGAAGTATAGGGAGTTATCAGCGAATGGAGCCAAGTATAGGATATTTATATGCAGTTTACCCCTTTCTGAATGAATTTTTCATAGACACGACGAGTACAAAAATAATAGTAGTTTCAATAATTTAACGGCCCATAATTTTGTGAGAATCAATCATTTTGAAGTTGACAACAAAAAATTCCAAACATTGGTGTTTTTTGTCTCTGATTTTACAGACTCTACATGTTCATTTGAGAAGTCATGTTGGCTTGGAGAGTGATTTGTGCAAAGGAACCACCTTTTCCCCCCTTAGGAATTAGACTATTTTTCTCATTTCTGCAATAATGTATCATAAAATCTGCATTGATAAGATTTTTATTGATCTTTCTTGCATTCTTGTGGGATCATACTTTCAGCACATTGCACTTCACAGTCCACATACTCTTGAGAATCCAATAAATGAATAATACACTCTTCGTCTCAAAATAATTGTCGTATTTTTCATTTTGAGAGGGGTTAAGGCTTTGTTTGGTAAGTCTGCTTCATGTCTATAGAGATAAAATGTTTACAGAGGTAGCTGGAAAGAGTATACATTGTCTATAAAGAATAAGAAGTTTGTTTGGTAAAAAATGTCTGGATGGAGTTTGAGAAAAATAATTATTGTTTAGTAAAATTGTCTATAAGGAGTGGTATTATTGTGAAATGACCATATTGCCTTAATGTAAAAAAAATTACTCTATCCGTCCCAAAATGAGTGTCTTGTTTCATTTTCATTTTTGTCTCAAAATGAGTGTCTTGTTTCCTTTTCTAATAAGTTAGTTATGCATGAATTGTCAATAATATCCTTATAAAAAGCTAGTTGGGATCTCTCAACACATGATTATGAGGATATAATAGTAAACTAACCACACTAACTAACTTCTCCTTAATTTTTCTCAAAATAGAAAGAAAGACACTCATTTTGGGACGGAGGGAGTATTTTTTATTGGACATCTATAGCAATATTTGTAGCTAGAGAAGGCCTAGACACTACACAGATTTATGTGCAATTAGACATTTTTAAGACTTAAGTGCACAGTGTACACATATTACGTGTTTGCACAATGGTTGATACTACACTTTTAGTTTTGGCCTAGTTTACGTAGATGAGCCAAAAGACAGGGAAGCGCAACTACTTTTTTATTTACGTACAAAATTTTACAATTTAGATCGCAATGAAAAGAGACATGACAGATATCTGCAACAACCGTTGAGCCCATTGTTTTGAAAGAGTCTGTTTACCAAAATGACATCCGACGTATGTTGCATTCTAAAGCCACCTGAAATGAACTCAGTAGGCTAGCATTTTGGTTGGATCTTGGTAAGTAGCTTTAATACTTACATGCTTGACAAAACCCTAATACATATAGATAGATTGCTTATTTGGCCCCAAAAGTTGAAAAAGAAATGGCTTTTTACACCGTTTGTGTTTTCTTCATAGAAATGAGTATGATGTGTGGTTGCAAAGGAAAATACCATTTGAAGAAAGAATGTGATTTGGGAGGTCCACACTCCACACTAGCTTATATTATATCTTCCTTCAAAATCTTTTGTCTTCATGTCTTGCCATTTTTCCATTATATTTTATTTTAACCAATTTACTTTTATGGGACTATTGGAATCCTATTTTCATTTTGTGAATTTATAGTGACCTAAAATAGGAAGAAGTTACAAATTTAATCATAAATTAATTGCATGATCCATGTGATCTCTCATATTCAACTAAGTAGCATATGAGGGTACACATCAACTTGTATATAGTTGTTTTGGTGCTAGTTCTTTAGATAGATAAAGCAAATACCATAACTATATGTTTTGTTAAAAGCTTAAATCAAAATAAAAGTTGTTATGGAAGGAAATGTTTTCTCGAGTGTGAAAGCTGTTATGGAATGAAATGTAATTCTTACAAAATGCAACTCCCACTTTCAAAAACTAGGTGGATGCGAGTGTTGCAACTTGTGTTGAGGAATGTTGAACTGAGTAAGGGGAAAGTGTTGAGATGTCTGCCGAAAAAATTGATTGGTCGTGTTATCCCATAAGATGCTAGTAGCGGGAAAGTAGGGTGGGACAGAGACATTCGTCCAGATGAGGGGCAAGGTCAACAAATTAGTAGGTGGGAGACTCGGAAGAAGGTGAGATCAACATTGTAATGAGGCTCGTTTTGAGCCTTAAGGTATTTCCAACACATGTTGGGCAATAAGAAGACGTGACATGTGTGAATGTGACGGTGTTAACACAATACAAGGTTTCTTGTACTCAAAAGATTTAAAGATGTTGTTCAATCTAATATCGTTGAGTTGGAAGAAGGATAAGAAAAAAGTCTAAGTAGGATGCCTATTTAGTTTGATGCTTTCGTTTTAAAGGCTCTCGAGAGGTGGGGAATGTGGATTTTTAACTCATGCTTAAGATGAATTTGTAAGCTCATGTCAAGAATCGTTATAGTGAAAATAGAATGCTCTTCTAAATATTTCAGACGTTCCAACTATTAGTTTCAATCGATATATTGAAGTTCTTCTATAAAAATAGTACTCCCTCCGTCCCAAAATGAGTGTCTTGTTTCATTTTCATTTTTGTCCCAAAATGAGTGTCTTGTTTCCTTTTCTACCAAGTTAGTTATGCATGAATTGTCAATAATATTCTTATAAAAAGTTAGTTAGGATGCCTCAACACATGATCATGAGGATAAAATAGTAAACATACCACACTAACTAACTTCTTCTTAATTTTTCTCAAAATGGAAAGAAGGACACCCATTTTGGGACGGAGAGAGTATTTTTTTTAATCAGTTGAGATACACAACATGAGTAGCTTGCTTTTTTAAACCCTAATAACCCATTTCATAACGCCGTTAGAGAGACTCGAACTCGATATTTTAAAAAAAAATCGGAAGCAGTTAAACCGTTCGACCTAACCTGCATTTGAATCCGATCAAAAACCTCCCTTTGTATAAAAATAGTAACTTTACTGCGTTGAAAAGTTAAATTCTTAGCCTGAAATGTCAATATTAAAGTGGAGAATTCTCCGAGTACTAATCTGTTCATAGAAAAGGAGGGAAATGTGTTAAAATTTGAGTTCTACAAAAACAAAAGAAAGGTCCTATTTTTAATCTTCATTATCTTCTCCAATGAATTTTACCCAAAGTTTTCGAGGAACCAAAGGTTGTGGTTAAATCAGTTACCATAGTTAACAAGAAGCTGACGTGGCAATGGCCATGGACTCTCCTTCTATATTTATATATGGCTCTGTAGCTTTGACACCTCATCGCTTTGTAAAACGTATAGATATAGAGAACAAAGAGAGACACTTCTCATCCTCTCTACCAAAATCGATAAAGCTAAGATTATAACATAATTCATCATTTCACTCTCACGAATTTGGGAACAAAAATTCCATTTCTTTGCTCTCAAAATCCTTCTAAAATATCCCACTCTCAATCCGGAAAACCCTTCTGCTGATCGATACCCACTTCCTTGCTCTTTAATTTATCCTCTTTTTTTTGTTGCCTTTTTTGGGTAAGGAATCGGTGGAATTGTTTGAAATTCTTGGCAGATGCTGATGGGTTTTGGAGGAATCGTGGGTCTCTCTTATATGTAATCTTCGTTTTCTGAATTCTGTGTCTCGATCTGTAACACGATCGTAATAATGTATGGATGGGTAGAAACTTTGGAACAAATAAAAATTGTGTCTTTTGTGATGATTGAATATTTATTGTAGCTTGTTTTGGCTGCGCGATGGAGTGGTATTTGCTAGTTTGGGTAGTTTGATGAATTTGATGATCTGGGTTTCATCTAGATTCTGACTTTTGTTTTGGTCTTATCATTAACAAAAGTTCATGATCATGTCAGGTTCTGGGTTTGAGCTGATTTTTGGTTTGATGATTGTTGCTTGGTCTGGTTCTGATTGGGTTTATCTAAAAAAATTCTGTGCTCTAGGTGAGTTTACGTGAACAGAAGTGTCTTTAAAATTCGCTTCCTTTTTTGGGTTTCTTTTGTGGGGTTGAATATCCTTCCATGGAGGATTGGTATTCTTCTCCCAGAAGTTACTTCTGTTGGTGTTCCTCAGCTCTGTTCTCTAGATTTTGTTACATATGTTTCTGTTCCTGTTTTTGTTTTGGGTTTTCTTTGTTTTGCCATTTTTACTTCGTTTCCGGCTTTGGCCAACCATTTTATTGATTGATAAGGTGAAATAGTTTCTAAATTTTACATTTTTGTCAATGTTTTGGTTCATCTGAGACTCTTGTGTGACAACCTTTGATGGTCTTGATCATGATGATCATTTGCCATCGGAGATGAGCTTGTTTGTTTAATTCACTGTTCTTGTGTTGCTGTTATAAAGACTAGCTTTTATGATTATGTGGTCAATTTGTAGGTTTGAAGCTTGAAGTTTGCTGATCACCGCATATCTCAAGGTAGATACTTGGCCAAGCCTGCTCATATTACCGGATTATATAAAGACTAATAAGAAAAAAAATTAGGCATTGTTTAATATTTCACTCTTGATTTCGGTAACATGTTGCAGTTTACTTAGACTCTTTGAGGGCACTGCAATAGCTAGCGCAGTGCCCATGGATGCTACAACGAGTGGAACCCCGACTATTCAATACCATAACATTCCCGACCAGTCTATTGCTACCATCGTCACCTCTCCTTCCCCGTCATTTCAGCGGCAGCAGCGCCATTGCTTTGGGGAATCTAGTCCTGGAGAATTCCCCTTGGCTGCAAATCCCTCAATTGTCCTTCATGTCCTTACTGCGTGTAATTTAGATCCTCAGGATCTTGCAAAACTCGAGGCAAGTCCCCGTGGAAGTCTTCATAACTATTAAAGAATTGATAATGCTGCTGATTTGATTTTGAATGTGGATTTGCAGGGAACATGTTCCTTCTTTAGGCAACCTGCAAACTTTTCCCCGGACTTTGAATTATCCATATCAGAGCTTGCTGCTCTCGACATGTGCCAAAAGAGAGCCATATTCAAACCAATGACGGCAGAAGAACGTCAAGAATTGAAGCAAAAATGTGGGGGGTCATGGAAACTAGTCCTTAGGTTTTTGCTGGCCGGAGAAGCTTGTTGCAGGAGAGAGAAGTCTCAGGCAATAGCAGGACCAGGGCACAGTGTTGCTGTGACTTCAAAAGGAGAAGTTTACTCATTTGGCTCTAATAGCTCAGGTCAGCTTGGACATGGCACTACTGAAGAGGAATGGCGACCGCGGCCAATCAGGTTGCGAATGCTAACATTGGTCACATTTTGTAATCTAGAAAATGGAAAGGGTAAGAGAAGTTGACGGAACTCCATTATGTTGCAGATCTCTGCAAGGCATTAGGATAATCCAAGCAGCTGCCGGGGCAGGTAGGACAATGCTGATAAGTGATGCAGGGCATGTGTACGCCTTTGGCAAGGATTCGTTTGGGGAAGCTGAGTATGGTGCTCAAGGGACTAACCTAGTTACTACTCCTCATCTGGTTGAATCTTTGAAGAACATATTTGTGGTGCAGGCTGCAATTGGTAATTTTTTCACAGCTGTATTGTCAAGAGAAGGCAGGGTTTACACATTCTCTTGGGGTAGCGATACCAAATTGGGTCACCAAACTGAACCAACTGATGTGGAACCTCGTCCGTTGTTGGGGGCACTGGAGAACATTCCAGTTGTGCAAATTGCAGCTGGATACTGCTATCTTCTTGCCCTAACTTGTCAGCCTAGTGGCATGTGAGTTTTTCTTGTGTTGAAACAGAATATTGATACAAGTAGCACATAGTTGTATATGGGTCATGAAACTAATGAATTAATGCTGAAGTGTTTGCTCATTTGTTGGGAACTTATCAGGTCGGTGTACTCTGTTGGGTGTGGGTTGGGTGGGAAGCTTGGTCATGGTTCAAGGACTGATGAAAAGGTTCCCCGATTGATTGAACAGTTCCAGGTTTTGAATCTTCAGCCCATGGTCGTTGCAGCTGGTGCTTGGCATGCTGCTGTGGTAGGACGGGATGGAAGGGTCTGCACATGGGGTTGGGGGCGTTATGGGTGTTTGGGTCATGGGAATGAAGATTGTGAGTCAGTTCCAAAGGTTGTGGAAGCTTTAAGCAATGTCAAAGCAGTTCACGTTGCTACAGGAGATTACACAACATTTGTGGTCTCCGATGATGGTGATGTATACTCATTTGGGTGTGGAGAATCTTCTAGTCTTGGACACAACAATGGCGGTGAAGGACAGGTTTGGCAATTATGGCTTATTTTTTCATATTCTCACTTATAATCTCTAGTCATGCCTCCAGAACCTTATGCATAGCATACTTAATTTCCAAGGATAGTATTTCAAATTGTCAAATTCTACTTAATCATGTCGTCCTTGTGTTTGGTATTGTCATGTTATAGGGAAATAGGCATGCAAATGTGTTGAGCCCAGAGCTCGTGACATCGCTTAAGCGAGTGAATGAGCGAGTGGTACAGATCAGCCTCACCAATTCTATATACTGGAATGCCCACACCTTCGCCCTCACCGAATCAGGGAATCTATACGCCTTTGGCGCGGGTGACAAAGGGCAACTGGGCATCGAGCTTGTTGCCAACCAGACAGAACGGGGACATCCGGAACGGGTTGATATCAATCTCGATTAGCCTTGAAATGGCATCCCTCTAATATCTTCTAACTTATCATGATTTGCATTTGATGTTTATATTTCCATGTTTATTGTGTACATAGAAACAGAAAAAAGAATTGTGAAGGGTCAGTCAGTTGGTCAGTCTAGGTAGGATGGGGGGTCTTAAGCAAATTGCTTGCTGCAAGGATTGCAAAAATGGCAAGTGCTTTGGCTTCCCAGTAGTTAACATCTGATACATTTGTCAAGGTTCATTTATAACTTATTTATGGTCATTTGGATTGAAAACAAAAATATTGTTTCTGTTTGGCTAAAACAAGTGAATATTTCTAGGGGGATGTAGGTCTTAGAAGAAAGGGGTAGCTCTCCTCTTTTAATTGAAAATCTCACCCCACCCGACGCAATGAGATTTGAACCCACGACATCTCACATGTAGATGTGTGTCTTGACCATTGTGCCTTCGGCACGAGAGGTTATTTATTGAAATGATAAAAAGCAAAGTTCCAAGCTTGAAGGATACACAGGAAAGGAAGTCCTTGTAAGGAGCTACTAGTTGGGCTTTCATATCTATATCCTTTTTCTAGAACCTTGATTTTGTAAGGACCTGCTTTAGATTTGGGCCTGAAGATCCATTCAAAATGATAGTTTCCATGAAACAACACTAGTTGGAAAAGAAAAAACATATATTAATATTTCTTTTGTCAAAAAATAAATGTGTTTTATTTTATTCTGAGAAAAATTAAGGAAAATACAATTAATGTTGTATATAGAGGTGTTCATCACCTGGGGTGGACCAGTTTTTGGATCCAACCAGTCCGAAACTGACCGGACTGTATGGGTTTGGTCCGGTCAGGGTTTGGACAAGACCGAATTTACATTTTCAATCATTTTTATATTATTGGTAATTATTGCATAGCTAACTTTTTAAGCCGGGTGGAGTATTCAAATACATTGCAAGTATGTTTCAAAATGAAGACCATTTCGATTTGAAATTGTATTAATAAGAAAGTTTAGTAAAGTGCAGAGATGGTACCAAATGAAAATATTATAGCCAAAAGGGCCAAGCTAGTAGCTAGTAAGAGTATATAATTGAAGAAACAGACAATATGCTGAATAAGATTACAAGAAGGCAGTGAACAGATAGAGAGAAGTGTATGTTTGTGAGTAGAGCTTACAATTTCAATCCGAACTTACATATATCCGTCACCCGACTCTTAATGACCCGATTAACTTTCAGGTTGGATTCACGGTGTCAGTCTTTGGGTTGGATAAACCCGTACAATTCAATATATTTTATGCCCGAATTTTAAAACCCGTCCCGACCTGAAATTTGCCAGCTGTAAATGTGAGCCTGAGCCTACTGCTACAAACCTATAAACCATTCTTTGTTATCAGTGGTTGATGACCCATCACTATCCACCGTTTTTACTTATAAATGCTATGCACCATCCAAACTCATCTTACTATTTACTTCATCTTCCTTTGATTCCCGTGATCCCAATCAAAAGACTTGTGCACATATAGCTTATGATAGTAAAGAGGTTAAGGTTATAAGTTTTTGGTCTACACTAAACGTTAATGATATGATATTTTATTAAAAATTATGGATTTAACATGACGGATTGTTTGTTTCGTAACTATGAGTTCACAATTATGAGTAAGTCTTTTAATGTTGTTAAAAATCTTATTTTGTCTTCACACGCTGAAAGCTATCTTCTTTTTTATTATGAATGAGTAAGTATTCGTATTACTTGCAACTGTTGTGAGTCACATGATTTTGAAGAAAATAATGGTACTTATATTGTTTTACTGTTTATCCAACTATATGATAATTAGTTGTTCTTCAAATATAGATTTGAAGATTTAAAGTATTCCGATCATAAGTAGCTAGTGTTTTATAAATAAAAAATAAATATAAGCAATCATTAAGAAAATGTACAAATGCTACGGAGACCCCCAATCTATGAGAAACTCACTCTTCAGGTCCTCAGACAAATATTTGGGCTCCATCAGTACCCAGACTTTATACTATTTGGTCACGTAGGCCC
>JAYMTH010002373.1:0-12725 GCA_036897465.1 Pelargonium australe
AAATACAATTATTAATAGAATATATGTTAAAATTTATAATTTTGAAATAAATAAACTTGTCAAATCAAACGAAAAGATCCTCATTTTGAGAAAATTCACAATCTTTAATTTTTATAAAAAAGAATAAGAAAATGAAAAAAAAATAGCATATTACATTCCCGTTAGCCAATCAGGAGCTGCCAGGGCGTAATTATTTTGATCTAAAATAGTCAAATCAAACAAAACGATACCGTATCTAGGGTCCAGAATACATGCACCACACCAGAGTGTATGTGTAGCCTGAGCCGCGAACCGGCGGTGATGTGTCAAATATACATTAACATTACACGTTGTAGCCATTTTCACAGTATCGCCACTGCGACACACACACAGGTTAGGGCTCCATTGAAGGAAGAAGCTGCGATAGGTTTCGAGCTTCGAGTCGAAGAAGATGAGCCACTGGAACTACGTCGTCACGGCTCACAAGCCCACCAATGTCACCCACTCTTGCGTCGGCAATTTCACCAGCCCTCAGGAGCTCAATCTCATTATTGCGTATGCATCTTCCCTCTCTCCTATTGCTCTCAATCTTCTTCTTGTTGTTGTTGGATTCATGGCTTCTTGTTAGGGTTTTTATGTTTGTTTGTTTGCCGCTGAAGCTTTCCTTTTTCAATTCCTGTAAAATTTTCGGCGTTTAATTTGCCAGCTCCTCTGCTTCACTCTTTTTGATTGCTGCTTTCGATTACTCAATACATGATTTTGTTATTTTATTTTGGTTGTTTGGTGATGGAATTATGATACTGCGTGCCATTGCTTTATGTGTTTTTGGTGCTTCTTGGTTTGGTTCTGCCTGTACATATGTATTGTAAATATTGTTGTTTGTGATTTAAAGTAATGAATTGGAACTGGGGTTCAATTGTAAGAGAAATTGCTGATGGAAAAGAAGTTGTTATTGAATTAGGGTTTGAGTTCGGCATGTTTAAAACCAGTTAGGATGTTACTCCTTTGTCTAGTGTGTCATGAATTTTAAGCATTTTGGTTTGTGCACTTTATGCTTATTGGTTCTTTTAGTTTGAGTTTCCCCTCCTTTATTCATTTGTATGCTATTTAAGCTACTACTATATTGTAATGCCATATTTTGGTAGTTTCAGTTACTTTGTATATTGTTTTCTTAATACTATGGTAAAGTTACTGTCCTTAGATAGTAAATCCACTATTGTATATGCTCTCAGGAAATGCACCCGCATTGAAATTCACTTGCTGACTCCTCAAGGATTACAGGTACAGCATTTTTGTTACTAATTTTTCCTATATTTCTCTGGACATTTCTGTTTCATTTGAGTGCCATATGATGAAGGTACTACAAGTGTTATAGTTAAAATATTGTCTTCTTTCATCTTGTATGTATATCAATATATGAGACCTCAAACATGTCAGTTACTGCTATCTCATCCCAAAATTGATGTTTTGAATCATGGGTGTTATTCTGAATTAATCCATTTTAGTATAGTTTTCTTAGTAATCTCATGCCAAGGTGAAATTTGAATTGTTTCTTGAAATTCAAGAAGTTTAGTATTTCCACTTCTATGTTTTTTTTTTCCTGCTCAAAAGTTTCAATATTTAATCTTTATCTGATACAAGTAAATGTTGTTGTGCTTAACTTCTCCAATGCTATATTTTTTTATCGAACCTTCTGCATTAATGTTCAATTTCTTTTCCCTGAGCAGCCTATGTTGGATGTGCCAATATATGGAAGAATCGCAACACTTGAACTATTTCGCCCTCATGTGAGTACTACTGTTTTTACTCGTCAAAATGTAGTTTTTATATTTGGGAATTATCTAAGAAAAGGGAAGAGGCAATCATTTGTGATTTAATTTTTGTCTTTTTGTTGGTTTCATTCATTCAGGGTGAAGTACAGGATTTTCTGTTCATTGCTACTGAAAGATATAAATTTTGTGTCCTCCACTGGGATGCTGAGTCATCTGAGCTTGTCACAAAGTAAGCTTTGAAAGGATAAAGAAGCAGAATCTATAGCTTGCTTGCTTGATGATGTTGTAGTATATTTGAATTATATTTTAAACATTTTTTCTACGGTGTGCAACTCAATGTGATTGGAGTAATTTTTGCTGTGGTGAATGTGTTGGCTCATCAAAGCTGTTTATTAGTTGCGAGTTGTTATTATCATGGCTTACTGAAATGTTTGTATGAATGTGTATATTCAATGGTTTTACGTCTGAGTGAGGCTTATTTCTTACTCCCACAATGATTTTATGCATTTGTCTTGTAGAGCAATGGGTGATGTTTCAGATCGTATAGGCCGCCCTACAGACAATGGTCAGGTAATTTGTAGCTCTTCATGAATATTTGTGCTTGGTTTTGAGACGCTAGTCCCAAATGGCTGTCATGTGTACCCTATTGTAGTATCCATTGACAATGTATATCATATTCATCTAATGCATATGACATATATTTCCACTTTTCTTCTTTGTAGATTGGCATAATTGATCCTGATTGCAGATTAATTGGCCTCCATTTATATGAGGGATTGTTCAAGGTTGGTGGTTTTGATACTGCTGATTTGACCTTTATTTTGTTCCTAAATTTGTTTTTCTACTCAGATATTTAGAGAGCCTTACTTATTCTCCTACTACAAGCATTTCAAGATTTTAAGACTGCCCATAATGTAATAGTTTATTGTTATATCAGGTTATTCCATTTGATAATAAAGGGCTGCTCAAAGAAGCATTTAACATAAGGTATTCTCTTTTTCTTTTAGTCTTCTAATGGAAAATGAATTCCTCTGATGAATATGCCATTGAAGGAAGTAGCTGTCTCTTTGAACATGCTAATCACTTGATTTTATGCTCAATATATTGCATTAAGGTTTGCTTTAACTTGTTTGCTTTGCTTATATTATATACTGGTATTAACTCGTGAATCATGAAGTTTCACAATCTATTACTCCCTCTATCCCAAAATAATTGCTCCCTTTCTATATAAAAAAGTGTCCCGCATAAATGTCCACATCTTTTTAGAGAGTTAGTTTTACATGAATTATCAATAATATCTCTAATATAAGTTAGTTGGAATACATTGAGCTTGTAATAATGACAGTATAATGGGGCATAAGGGGAAAACGTCAATCTTAACTAACTAATCCTTAATCTCTACAAAAATGGGAAAGTGGACAATTATTTGGGACGTAGGGAGTATATAATATGTTTATAGTCTTCGATAATTGATATAATCATGGATCTAAAGATTGCATCTGGGGGCTAATTGTTTCAGGCTTGAAGAACTACAAGTTTTGGACATCAAGTTTCTTTATGGCTGTGCAAAACCAACAATAGTTGTTCTTTACCAGGTCCAAAAGTTTCCTTATTATTTATTACTTATTATTTATTATTTATGTGTGTTGTTGGAGTTGTGGTTTTTCTTCCTAATATTTTGTTCACTAAAGTTCTGAGATGATGTGGTGGATTATTTTTGTATACTTAGAAGTCAAGGGCAAATGCATTACTCATGTTCAAATTTAATGAGAAAATCCTGTTCGAATTCCGTGATAGCTGGAATATCTATGTAAAATGAATATTTGCTCACAATAGTTCATTCATTCACAAGTACATGTGCATACTCACTTCATCACATGCATATTTATGCATAAACCGGAACAAGTTCCCGTTTTATAATTATACAAAGTTATTGTGCATAAAAATTATGTTATAGTCTCACTCTCATTTGAGTGCCACGATGAAAGAATGAAAAGAGGAAGCTTGTTAAGCTTAAAAACCAGACCTATTTAGCTTGCCAGATACTGAAATAGTATCAAATTCGTGTCACTTCATACACATTACCCTTTCATACAGCCTACAGGTGTCTGCTCATCAGTGTCAATTAGTTGTGCCTTTTCAGTTTTTGTTGCTAGCAGTGATATGGTTTCCATTATAATTTACATGACCTTTCTGTTCTCTTTTTCTTGCAGGATAACAAAGATGCTCGTCATGTCAAAACATACGAGGTTGCTTTGAAAGACAAAGATTTTGTTGAGGGCCCATGGTCCCGGAACAATCTTGACAACGGGGCTGGTTTGTTAATACCAGTGCCCCCGCCTCTTTGTGGTGTACTTATAATTGGAGAAGAAACTATTGTTTACTACAGCGCCAATGCATTTAAAGCAATCCCAATCAGACCTGTAGGTTTAATCTAGGGAATTGACTAGTTTTATTTGCACCTTGGTAGTAAAAGATTTGTGGTCTCACTGCTTATAGATATGCCATGTTGACTGATAAATTGTGTTTTTTTTTTTTTGTGTGTGCAATATTAGTCTATTACAAGAGCTTATGGAAGAGTTGATGCTGACGGTTCTAGGTACTTACTTGGTGATCATGCTGGGCTTCTCCACCTACTTGTTATTACCCATGAGAAAGAGAAGTAAGTCAGCTTTCTTATTTATACATCACCTGAAAAGAAGAGAAATCTAGATTTGTGATTTCTATACTGTGCATATGGGATCTTCTGAAGGTTGTATCTTTTGTATATTGCAGGGTCACAGGATTAAAAATTGAGCTCTTGGGGGAAACATCTATTGCGTCCACCATATCATATCTTGATAATGCTTTTGTGTTTGTCGGCTCTAGCTATGGAGATTCGCAGGTGTGGTGGACATAATTTTGCAGATTTGCTGTTTGTTTGGAAAATGTGTTTCTTCAAAATTAACTTTGAGTGCCTCTGTAAATTACTCAGATCAAAACTTTCCGAGTGTTTTAACTATAGCTTTCTGTTTTAGCATGGGCATCATCAAGCACATAACACGATATCAAATGAGTTCAAACGTAAAGCTAACATAGTCAGCATAAGTTAGGGCCGTTATAAGGAATAATTGAAACTGTGGATGCTCACATGATACATATAAGTTCACATTTATGTAGTACAAATAGTTGAAGCCTTTCCCAGGGCCATAATAGAGATGATCTCTCTCTCTCTCTCCCCCCTAATAGTATTCAGGTTTAAATTATACTACATAGCCTAATATTTACCTTTCTTCTACTTTATGCCCTGCCTTATATATAACATAAGCACAGCTGGACATGTCCATAATTTTTATTAATGTGAGCTTGCCTAGCTGCTTTACTGAGATGAAACGATGTGTTGACACATGCAAACTGTACATAATCCAAAAAAAAAAAAAAACAGATCTTATTGATAGATTATGCATCAAATTTTTCTTTGTTCACGATGTGATTCCTATATTTTTGTATTCTTGGTCTTGGATTATGTGGCAAGTCTTGATTTCATTAGTACCGCTCTAAGATCATTTGCAGAAGTGAATTTTAACTCTTTATTATGTTTCAAATCACAGCTTATAAAGCTCAATCTACATCCTGATTCTAAAGGTTCATATGTTGAAGTTCTAGAAAGTTACGTCAATTTGGGGCCAATTGTTGATTTTAGTGTGGTGGACCTTGAGAGGCAAGGCCAAGGTCAGGTTGTTACTTGCTCTGGGGCTTACAAGGATGGTTCTCTTCGCATTGTTCGAAATGGAATAGGGATCAATGAGCAGGTCTGAATTTTTTTAACTGTTTTGTAGCTTCTCTAAGGTTCCTCTTACGAAATATAACTCACATATGTTATGCATATGCAACTTTACAGGCATCAGTTGAACTTCAAGGTATTAAAGGAATGTGGTCACTAAGATCCTCTACTGATGATCCATTTGACACTTTCTTGGTTGTAAGTTTCATCAGTGAAACAAGAGTTTTGGCTATGAATCTTGAGGACGAGTTGGAAGAAACTGAGATAGAGGGTTTCTGTTCCGAAGTGCAGACTTTATTCTGTCATGACGCTGTATACAATCAACTTGTGCAAGTAGGGCTATTACTGTTCTACTCTGAATACTTAACTGTTGTGTTATTTCTCTTAAAATCTTTTCATTATCAACTGTTCAGTTTTTTGCTTCCTCCTGAGCGACTATTGTAGGAGATTCTTATTTGTTTGTTGATAATATGTAATATTAATCAGTGTGTGATGGCTGACCATATTTATGACAGATTACTTCAAGCTCCATTAGACTTGTCAGCTCTACATCTAGAGTACTTCGAAATGAATGGCTTGCTCCAGCAGGGTATTCAATCAATGTGGCCACTGCAAATGCAACTCAGGTTTGTTACCTACCCTCGTATATGTGTTCCAAGTTATGGATTTTAGGTTCACTGATAATTGAATTCAAGTTTAAGTGGGCCTTTTATTAGGATTCAGTTCTGTTATATTTGTAACCAGAAGAAAGTCCAAACCCCTGCTTGAGTGCCATCTTCGTTTGCTTATCTTTGGTTTGTTATAGATTGACTTATCAAACTGTTTCTGTGACAGGTTCTTTTGGCTACTGGTGGTGGTCATTTAGTTTATTTAGAAATTGGCGATGGTACATTGACAGAAATAAAGCATGAGCGGTTGGAGAATGAAATTTCATGCCTTGACATAAACCCCATCGGTGAAAATCCAAACTGTAGTCAACTGGCTGCTGTTGGAATGTGGACAGATATAAGTGTAATGATATTTTCCCTACCGGATCTGAATCTTATCACAAAGGAAGAATTAGGGGGAGAGATTATACCTCGCTCTGTTCTCCTGTGTGCCTTTGAAGGGGTATGTGTGTCTTCCTTTATTCAATTTGTACTTCTGCTTATTTATCAATTACTATTATTTTTCTGTCAGTTGTGCAATGTTTGGGGTGTACTACTCCATATAATGACTTGTGACAGTGTTAGAGCTTGTTTTCCTTCAGGAGTAAAATCATAGGGATTAGTATTTGCCATTATGGTGTCTGTGTAAATGTATAATGCCTTTGGTCTGATACTAAATGAACTTTGTGTGATAAATTGTAGTTAGGAGACTCTCACGTATGACTGTGACTTGGTTACTTGATTGGTGAACGATTGGCATACTTGTATTGTACCTCTTCTAACGCACATTTCTGTTCCATCTCTTCCAGATATCTTACTTGTTATGTGCTCTTGGAGATGGGCATGTCCTGAACTTTTCATTGAACATGAGTAGTGGTGAGTTAACAGATAAGAAAAAAGTTTCTCTTGGGACCCAACCTATAACGCTTCGTACTTTCACATCCAAGAATGCGACACATGTGTTTGCTGCATCAGATAGACCAACTGTTATTTACAGCAGTAACAAGAAACTACTATACAGCAATGTAAATTTGAAAGAAGTGAGCCATATGTGCCCCTTCAACTCTGCTGCTTTCCCTGACAGGTACCATCTACTATACCTTTTCATTTCTCATTTTTATTTGCTGAGTGCCTGATCCTGATCTATTTAGGAGGATCTGGTTATTATTTTGTTGTATGTTATTTTTGTATTTCTTTTGCATCCATCTGTCATTACAGCTAAATCATGGTTAAATCGAATTGTAGTTTGATCATCCTTTTCTGCAAAAGAGATAAGTTACTTGAAACTTTAAGGCGGCGTTCGTTCAATGTAGTTTTTAACTTAATTAAAATAGTTAAACCCTCTTTCCCAAGAGTTTAATAAATTCAAATTCTAAGAAATTGAAATAACATGGTAGATGTGTTATTTCAATTCCTTGAAATTTTCAATTATTTAACTCATTTGAGGAAAGATAATATTTTTTTTAATCCCAAGTATGCCCTCCTGAAAAAATTAAACGAACGCAATAATTACAAATTAAAAATACCCAACATGTCATCTTTTCCCAGGATTTCAAATAAAAATTAGTAAACGAACGCTACCTAAGGATAATTGCAAACCAGTGTATGAAAGTTCTAGACAGGTTCACCTTATCTCTAGTTACTAGAGCAATTTGCAGATATGAATATCTACTACAAGTTCCTAAGCCATTCACGCTTACCTAGGAATAATGAAATTTAATGTATACTTTGATATCCAATAGGTAGATAGTATGAACTGGCAATGTGGTGCTTGGTTGAGTGGATATACATGTTCTTAGGGTGGAGAAATTCGTCAATTATTTCCTGATTATTTTGGATAAAATCTAACATTATTATTATATTAACAATAAAGGGCACTCTTGATGACAATTAAAGTAGTTCTATCCATTGTGTGTTCTGAAACTAATAATAATAAAGTTCATGCATGATTTATCTTCATTTTGAATGTGTTACATGGTACTACACAGACCCACCGTCCGAATAGTATACCGACATTACAAAATGGCTGTATTGTTGGCAAGGTTTAACTTATGTCTCCTTGATATGCAAAACTTAGGGTAGATGTGATGCTGGGTTTGGACCCTTCTATAGTTCTGGTCGTGCCAAAGGTTGACCAACAGGCCGTTTGACCAAAATGTACACTGGTCACCCATAGTTTCCAGTTCAAAGGTTTTATCCCTCCTATATGGCACCTAAGAAAAAAAGTTTTGAGAAATCAAAATCTAATCAAGAATTAGGGTCTCAAATTAGTTCAATGTATAAGTTATTCTACAAAGAACTGTCTGTAGTTTGTATATCAATTAAACTTGGATTAAACTATCAAAATAGCAGAATGGGGATTCTTTTCTCCAATAATGGTTAGTTACTTCATAAAAGAAGCGCACAACCTTCAAATGTCCAAATATACTGTCAAATGGATTTTTGACGCCAAGCAAAATCAATCATTGCGCTTTGGCTTGAATAAGGATGAATATGTTACTTCAATATCACTTAAACAGGTGTAGATAGAACCTTAGAAAATTTGCCCCTGTTTTATTGGCAGTTTTGCTACTGCTTGAATTGAAGAGGATGAGGGTCTCCCTGACCCCTACCCACACACAGTAAAAGTTTCTTCTAATGAGATTATCTGCAATTGAAGAAGATTAATTAACAGTAGTTATCCTTATTTTCTGTGGCCACAGCCTTGCAATTGCAAAGGAAGGTGAACTTACAATTGGTACCATCGATGATATCCAGAAGCTTCACATCCGTTCTATCCCACTTGGAGAGCATGCACGCCGTATTTGCCATCAGGAGCAATCTCGGACCTTTGCCATTTGTAGTTTGAAGCATTCAAGTTCAGAAGAAACTGAGACTCACTATATTCGCTTGTTGGATGACCAAACCTTTGAGTTCATATCGACTTACCAACTTGACACATTTGAGTATGGATGTTCCATACTTAGCTGCTCCTTTTCTGATGATACTAATGTATATTACTGTGTTGGAACAGCGTATGTCTTACCAGAGGAAAATGAGCCAACAAAGGTTAGATTTCCTATATTCGTTTTCTTGTTTTGCATTTCATATGTCAAATCCCAAACACAGTGGCTCATATGTCTGTTTTCTTCACTAACAAATGTAGGGCCGAATTCTGGTTTTTATGGTTGAAGATGGGAAGTTACAACTTCTTGCTGAAAAGGAAACTAAGGGAGCAGTTTACTCATTAAATGCCTTCAACGGCAAACTGCTTGCTGCTATTAACCAAAAAATACAGTTGTATAAATGGATGCTCCGGGATGATCGTACACGTGAATTGCAGTCTGAATGTGGGCACCATGGGCACATACTTGCTCTATATGTACAAACTCGTGGGGATTTCATTGTTGTTGGTGATCTGATGAAGTCAATCTCTCTGTTAATCTACAAGGTAAATAACTTTTGTACACATTCTACAAAATTATGAGTCCATCATCTAATTTCCATATTCTATTAGTTCAACAATGTGCTTTAGTTTCGTGTCTATTTGTATTTTTGGAGCTATTTATGGTGTTCTGGTATTTCTTGTTCTCTAGCAGGGGTTTTGGTTTATCAAAGTTAATGTTCTATCCTCTTGGCAAACTAACTGTTTATGCATTATTGCTCATTTTTTCTTTAGCACGAGGAAGGTGCTATCGAGGAGAGAGCCCGTGACTACAATGCAAATTGGATGTCAGCGGTTGAGATTCTAGATGATGACACTTACCTTGGTGCCGAAAATAGCTTCAACCTGTTTACTGTTAAGAAGAATAGCGAAGGTGCGACTGATGAGGAGAGGGGCCGTCTTGAAGTAGCTGGAGAGTACCACATTGGGGAATTTGTGAATAGGTTTCGCCACGGTTCTCTTGTCATGCGCTTGCCGGATTCTGATGTGGGCCAGATTCCAACCGTCATATTTGGCACAGTTAATGGAGTGATTGGTATCGTAGCTTCCCTCCCCCAGGACCAGTTCGAGTTTTTGGAAAAGCTCCAGGCACAGCTGAGGAAGGTGATAAAGGGTGTGGGAGGGTTGAGCCACGAGCAGTGGAGATCATTCAACAATGAGAAGAAAACGGTAGAAGCCAGAAATTTCCTGGACGGAGATCTGATTGAGTCGTTCCTTGATCTCAGCCGAAGCCGGATGGATGAGGTTTCCAAGTCGTTGGGTGTGTCAGTGGAAGAGTTGTGCAAGCGAGTTGAAGAATTAACGAGGTTGCATTAACTGAACTCAACCCATTACTTTGTTTGTTTGTTTGTTTTGTTTCTTTTACCATAAATATTTGTAACATGAGGACGGTCAATTCGTTTAAATGACTTACGCTGTCTCCATCGATTCGTTTTGTTCGTTTGTTTCAGTTTATGTTTCCCTTTTCCAGTTCCAGTATGAAGTGAATAGGGAAAAAAAGGCTTTGCCCTGTATGAAACCCATACTTGTATTATATTCTCAATTCTATGGTGTAGTAGACTGGACTAGACTAGACTAGTGCTGCAACTTTCCAGTTAATAACTCAAGTCTATAAAAAGTTCATCTTTTCACTATAATTTTTTTGGATTATGTTTCAAAATATACCTTGTGCTATCTTTTTGCCCCTAAATTCTATTTGAGACAACCTATCGTCGCGTCCCGAAAGAATGGCCCTTCCTCATGCGCCTTAAGGATGGTTTTCATTATGCGACATGCTCCTATACTTGCGAGACAGATGTTGATCAATGTTTTACTTGTGCAGATATAACATTTTTTGCCTTGACGCACATGAAAAATGTTGGTCTCTAGTTGAAAACGGGATTGAAAACGGGAGAAATGGGGCGCCGCGCGGATCCGATTCTCTCGGTGCGTGACATTAGGCACTCTTTGCGGTCAAACAATCGAAAACTTCTTGCTCTGGTATAGATATTGGGTAGTGAAATGAAGTTAAGTGTTGGGGGTGGGCTTGCAACTCTAATGGGCTCTAACTTGTAGTATTGGTATGATGACAATTGACACGAGCAGAGGAACAGGCATGTCCGACATCAACGTTAACCATAACAAATCAAAGTAAGCATATATTAATATTATGGGTCGTCACTCAAAGACTAACATGGAATTCGAATGAAATATCAACTCCTTTTCTTCTTTATCTTACAAGGAAGAGGAAGCATGCTTACGTAAGCGCTGACTTCAAGTAACATCATTCAACAATTACACCAACGCAAGCAAATATGCAATGCATCATTACATTTACTTACTCTCCAAACCTTTTCCATACCTTTGAGAGCTCAAATTATGTACTATAACCAGTTTATATATATAAATTTCATTTCAAAATTATTCACTTTTCGATTATTTTTTCAACTTTTATCCATGTACCTTCAAAACCACTCATTTTCTCATGAAAATTTGAAAATAACAATAATATGAAATATATTTCATTAAATAATAAGGTGCTAGCTAGCTAGCATCCAAAAGTTGGGAGTGGCATACCAAAAATCAATATACATTACATGTTCAAACTTAGACCACAGAAACTGTAGGCAATATTGCAGCCCCTACTTCAGTTGCCTAATAAACACACAAATATAATTTGTGGGAGCGGGTCGACTTGCATGACAACATAATAAAAGGGTCACCTTCGGACCAAATTCTAGATCAAAATTAGTTTTGATATTATGTTAAATTTCAATAATGAGTTAAATATAATGATTTGAGCTTCCATTACTAAAAGATCAACCTTGTTAGTAGGGATTTACTTGCACCATTATTTTTAACAATTATATATTTTTTTTAATGTGGGACAACACTCTCCTTCACGTGCGATTCTCACATTTTTTCTTTTATCGGAAAGTTCGACATATTCACAATCAAAGACTTTATAAATCGACACTCTCCTCACGTGTGATATTCTTTCTTCTACATGTATAATTAACATTATGGGAATTATAAAATACTTCATGCACATATATATAATCACAAAGTGCCTGGTTAACTCAGATTTCGGAAACAACAAACTTGACTTATTTTCTTGGGTTTCATAATGTGTTTCCTCAAACCCGTGAAAAATGAGCTCATTTCCAAACTCACTCGGTTACTTGGATTTATCGGCTTGTCATTTTCGAAAATGTCAAAATCTTTTAGTACCTTTTTTTATACTGCAATCACAACCACATATTAAACCATGCAAACTTGTTAAAAATGAATTATATGGATAAAAGAATCTACGGAGAACGCAACACTACAAAGAAGGAGTAGTTGGAATTTAAATGGAGATTGTTGTTGATATTGACAACCACAATCAAGAATCTTTCATTTTTATAAACAGACAATTCATTTATACACTAAAATATCATCTTTTTTATGTCTCTTCTCTATGAATTTCACAAAAAACAATATATACACATCTTTCCATGTCACTCTCCTCATTTTACTTGGGAGCATATAATATAGGGATAACATTTTTCTTAGTACTCAAACTTTTATTTCAGACTCAATTTGGTACCCAATTCTTTATTGTGCCCAATTTAATATCCACTTCGATTTTACACCCAATCTAGTACCCACCGTCCAATTCC
>JAYMTH010002374.1:0-12723 GCA_036897465.1 Pelargonium australe
AAAATACAAAGAAGCGGCTTTCACGGCAAAAAAGAGTGTGAGAGACCTCAGCTCATCACAATACCACATGGCGCAAGCAACCAAATAAAACCACCGCGACCCAATCTTACCTCTCTCTCTCTCTCTCTCTCACTGCTACTTCTTCACAGACGCCATTTCCATTTCCCATTCCCACGCGCCCACCTCTACGCGCCTACACTTCCATCTTCTTCTCCAATCTCTCTCCATAGCCATTCGAATTCTGCGAATGCTGTGACTTTGATTCTCTTCTCTGCTCCTTCCTCGCGCGCTCTCTCTCCTTTTCTCTTCACTTCTCTCTCTACAAGATAATGGAGTCGACGGAGTCCTCATACGTGTCGTCTCCGGAGCATCCACCGAGGCGATCTTCGCCGCCTCCGCCCAAGTCTCCTACTTCAGGTCGATCTGATCTACTTTCTCTCTCTTTAATTTGCTGTCGTTTTGTTTTGCGAGGATTGACATTGCAATGTGATTCTGCTGCTGCAGCTGTTCTTCTTTGAATTTGTTTTTTTGTTGTCTGAATTTGTGTGATTTTGACATTTCAAACCCTAAGCCCTGCTTGGAACAGAGGGAAGGGGGAGAATCTGAGTGAGGTTGTAGTGTACAATGCTAGATTTTGGTGATTAGTAATGATGTTGGCTATGGTTTTGTTGCTTGATTATTCGAGCGTTATGGTTTTAGCTGCTTTGTTGTTGAGAAGAATTTTAATTTTTTTTAAGCTGAACATGCGTTCAATGGTCTCAATTTGCTTGAGGTTTCAGCTTTTGTTGTTAGGCTGAGAGTAATGATAAATTATGGCACAACTTATGAAATTCATTGTTATTGTATAGTTTGAATTGTTTAGGTTCAGTCGATATATGACAACAATTTTTGTGTGCCAAGGGATTTTGTGTTATCTTATTATGATTGCAAGTACTTGTGGATGCAATTTTCGCTTAGTTTACCATACTGGTGGCAATGCAATCCTTATGCTGGTGGTCAGACTGAGACTTCATATAATCTGGTTTAACATTGGTGCCTTTTTTAAGTTAGTACTCAATGTGTGAATATATTCGCTTTGAGATAAGAAGAAAACTTTGAGATTAATTGGGAATATAATGGCTGTGAGAAAAAGAAAACGAGTTGACAGATGTGGAATATATGGTCGAGATTGTTGTCAAATGACTTAATTGACCTCAAAGATTCTTTTATGTTATGGGTTCTCTAGATAGCTCTGCTCTTTTTTTTTTCGAACTAGTGGAGCCTAAAGAAGGTGAGTTGGTGTGAGAGGAAGGTAGAAGTACTGACATACTGAAACAAATTTAGGTTATCTTAGTTTTGACATCTGGAGCATGTTATATGCATCCCTTTTGGATGATTTAGGAGTGCATTCACCCAGGACCTTCCCTTGACCCTCTATGTTCCTCTCTCTCCTGGTACAGTACGCATACTTCCCTAAGGTGTGATGGGTACCTTCTTTGCGAAGGATATCTTTGGGGACCCATGATACATACAATTTAAGCTAACCAACTAACCAAGTACATAATAGGAAAGAGATCTAAGAGAGAGTAAGGTAGCAATAATGCTTCATGAGCAAAGAAGGTTTTAAAGGAGTGGATTTATACCATGTATATAATCTTGATTGGTTTGCATGCAGTGACCATGTTAGTTCAGGGGAAGTTTACACGTTATGTCTTCTTGTAAGTAGTGAGTTGGACAGATGAGTGTATATGCCCTCGTTTATGTCTATGTTCTTTGTATGGAAAAGTACCATAATTGAATACTTGATAGTTGTGTCAATATATGATTAAGTGTATGCAGAAATCATGAATAGATGTAAATTTATTCCACTGTATATTTGAGATCTCATTGCAGTTTGGAAGACATGATATTAATTTTATTTGGTGTTTGCTTGTCTTTTGTGGGTTTTAGGATTGCTTAGATAAGAAAGTTCTGTTGGTTCCCAATCGTAAAACATCACATGTTCTGTTTCTAAAATTCATTCTCATTTGGTTGGTATAGATATATTACTAGTCTTTTACTGGCATTGTGGAGAAATAAGTCATTGTATGTTGGAGTTGTCTGCTCTTGTAGATGTAGAGGCTCCCTTAAGCATAGATCTTAGGTTTGGTACCGTTATAAATTTACATTTTGTTGCTCTCCAACTTTAGTGCACCTTAAGGATAAAGAAAACGCAAGTCTCCTGACATTCACTGCGGGCATAGTGGCATACTTGCACTAGAATGCGAGTCTCTTCTCTTGAGAATTATCTGTTTTTACTCAAATTTCTACTGTAAGGATAGGATATCAAATACTCTCCTGTTGCACAAACACACTTGTTATTTCCTAACTAAATTGTAAACGAGTTGGTCCTTTCAGCTCTGTTATTAGTGCTGATTACTTTGTCTTTTCATGATCACTGCTACCAGATTCTGTTGAGAAACCATCATACATTAGGTTTCTGGTGTCAAATGCTGCTGCTGGTTCTGTCATTGGAAAGGGGGGCTCAACAATTACTGATTTTCAGTCACAATCTGGAGCACGAATTCAGTTGTCACGCAATCATGAATTTTTCCCCGGAACATCTGATAGAATTATTATGATTTCTGGGTCAATTGACGAAACTATCAAGGCTGTGGAACTTATTGTTGCTAAATTACTGAACGAGGTAGTTTATACGGTAGGTTTTATGTTATATATTTCTGAACATATCTGATGCCGACAAAAATTCTTCTCTTGGTCAGATTCGTAATGAGGAAGGCAATGATGTTGATCCTAGAACCAAACTGAGGCTAATTGTTCCAAATAGCTGTTGTGGTAGCATAATTGGGAAAGGAGGGTCTACCATAAAGTAAGACTTCTGCTCCTTTTTCAGAATATTTAACATTTTTTTTATGTTGATATGCATATAAGACACTACCAATAGAATAAAACAAGTAATTGTTCTCAAATTTTAAGATTGTAAATTTTTATTAGTTTTTGATTATTTTTTTTCTGTGTGCACTGTATGAAGTCCTCTGTTTTTTTTTTTTTTTTTTTTGACCATTGTAGATGAGGTGCTTTGTTTGTGTAGAACATTCTTTCTATGATTATGATCCCATTGTTTTTTGGCAATACTAATTATAAAAGATTTTATCTCTAAGAACGAGATGAAATATGAAGATACACCAAGAAGAGCAAAAAGAAATTCCAATAAAAGAAGAGAGAAATACAATGACACCATACGTCCATACCCAAAACAAAAACAAATTGAAAACACCAAAAGAAACCTAGAAAGACCAAGAAGATAGTGAGAGGAATAATGATCTATCAGGTAACAAAGAATGGGGTTTCCTATATCAAAATTCCATAAATGAAATGCTGTTGTAGAATCCGAGACGCCTGATTGCAGCTGAATGGGCAAGACAATGACACCGGATAATTGCCAACAGTTGAACGGTGACAGCTGAAATTGAAGCATAAACCAGTGGAATATCTTGAGTTTTGGTAATCCAGCTTTTCTTTAGCTGCTAATGAGGTTTGGTTAGAAAGAGATAAGATTGGGCAGAGATCCAGTATGATTGGAAAATGTGACAGGTGCTAAATTTCTCATTGAAGAACTAGAAACTATTCTGATTTCTCTTATGAATTTGTTGTACATTTGATATATAACCGGTGTTTTTAACCAACCTATGAAGTGCTAGATGTAGAGAGCTTGATCATTCAAAACGCCAGGTTCTGTTTGGTTTATAACCGAGACAAATAAGCTGAATCAATCTTCTTGTAAGATGCAAATTGTACTAAAATTATACATTAGAGCTAGTTTTTGTAATTTGATAAACCAACTTGGTAGAACCAGTTCTATGACTTGCCAATCATCTCCTTAAGAGTTTCTTGTGGGGTTAGGGGACATCAAAGATCTCAATTGGCAGAAACATAGTGAGATACAGAGAAGGGTTTATTTAGGGCACAATGGTGAAGAGCCAACAATTGCTTTTATCGGAAACCCATCCTTCTAAGACGTTCAAAAAATTTACTTGGAACCAGAGCCGAGTGATTTTGTTAATATAAAAAAGAGGATCAGTTTTATTTGAAGAAGTGTCTGAGATGTCCATTCTTACTCTTTGTTAATTTTATAATATTAAGCTACTCATAATGGTTTAGGTTTGGGCTTCCACCACTAAAAGATCAAACTTATTAGTAGGGCTTCACTTTCACCATTATATATTGCTTATTCATTATATATTTATCCGAAGTGGGACACTTTATTACCCACTTCAACACTTTCCATTTCTTTTGTATCAAAAGATGAGCATTTGTTATTCTATATGCATGCTATTTGGTGTGTCACCTCTTTATGATAAATTTTCAAACAAGAATAGCATACATGGATACTCTCTCTCTCTCTCTCTCTCTCTCTCTCTCTCTCTCTCTCTCTCTCCCATTGCTTCTTGGTCTGATACTCTGATGTAATCTATGAGTGCATCTGATGTCTGAAGTCAGGATAGTTGTATGTGGTTCTAGACCGCACTTTACCGATGCTTATATGTTTATATATGTAGTACCAGACTTTTCTGTTGCTGGGGTCATTGGAATGAGCCACGATGCTTGTGCTATGTGGACTAGGCAGAATTAGGCAAACCATGACTATTGTTGTTATGCTATGAGGAAAATGTTCTCATTATTAATTACTGCATTTCAAGTTAAGTATCAATGCTTGCATATTTACTTCTCAGGACAGCAGGTCAATTTCTTTTTGGCAGGGTCCATTGCTTATGCATTTAACAACCATAAAACGAAGAACACAAATTTGCTGATATCTAGGTATCTCTTTGTGCAGGTCATTTATTGAAGAATCCCAAGCCGGGATTAAGATATCTGCTCAAGATAATAATTATTATGGGTTGAATGATAGATTAGTAACAGTGACTGGCACTTTAGAGGAACAGATGCGAGCAGTTGACTTGATTCTGTCTAAGCTAACTGAAGACCCTCATTACTCACAGACTATGAATGCCCCATTTTCATATGCAGGTTTGTAATATTTAACTAATAAATATAAGTTATTACTTAACACTGACTGCTTCATGTTTCTGTATGTCACTAGTATAATATGCCTTCATCTCTAAAACCTTTGCTATAGTATGAGGCTTTTACATAGTTTGATAGCTTCATAGGAAGTAATTTTCTTTCTTTCAGTTTCTAGCTTTGTAAGTCACATTTAAAATACAGATTAGTATGTGCTTTTAAGATTTTACTTACAAAGTGCATAATTATTAGGATTGTGGAGCTTCTAGAGATCAAGGTTGTGCCCTCAACATTACATCATTTTACCAGCTATCTGAAAAGGCCTTTGTAAAGGAACTATGTCCTGTAGATTTTCCTTCCCAAGTAGTTTGTTAGGCTGTAAGTCATCTGAAGGGGGCTTTATTATTGTACATCATCCAAGAATTTTATGTTAGAATCAATTGAAAATGGATACTGGACTGTAAAATTTTCAAGGCTTATTTGTTCTAGTTGGATACCCACTACAACAATCTAAACCCTTATGGTAAACAAAAAAGCTAATAGCATTTCTGTGCATGTCGCATTCTAGTGTATATCCACATAAGTTTAATTCTTATAAAAAGAATTAGACTTTGTAAATGTCATGTATTTTAGCAAGCATTGTAATTCAAACAAAATAGTTGAATCAGTATGGGACAGTATTGACTTATAGAGGGTTTCCAAATGTATGCTGGTAGTATATTATCTCTGGAACTCTTTTTGGTAAAACTTGATGCCTAGTAAGTTATCTTTAACTTGAATTGTTAGGTTTTTACTTCTCCGGTTTTCATGGTATTCCATATACATATGTGCTTCCTTCTGTTGCAACAGCACCTTACAGTGCAGTGAATTATGGACCGCGGGCGCCTGGAGGAAAGTTCCAGAATAACAAGGTCCATCCTTTTTCTCAATGCTTTCATGCTAATTATGGTTTAACGTGTTGATTTCACTGACTGAATGATGGAAATAATTGGCTGTTTTAGAAGTGCATGGAATAAAGTGATTTAAAAAAATATATATCTATTATGTTTTTTTTTTGAGGAATAAAGTGATTGGATTGTGACATCTTTATTCTATAAGTTTGTATATGTTTTGCCAAGAGACATGATGTATGACATATGTTGAGGAAGGCAAAGTAAATTTCATTGACTAACAAATTCCTGTCTTTAGACTATAGTGAGAGACCTTAGTTTTCATGTTCCTTGTCAGCACGCATGACTTCACCCTTCCCATATGGTTATCTTAGGATCATCTGAATTTATATTGTTATTCATTACAATGTATCATGCTCATTTTTTCTAGGCACTTCACCCCACCCAACTGATGTCTAAAGTAGTAATGGGGAGTTGGTGTTAAATTGGTTTGTAATCACTTAATGAGTTAATTCAAATCTTCTTAGTAGTAAAAGCAAGAGTATGGAACTATTTGAAAAACCTTCTGATATTTGAACTGGTGAGTCAAGATATAATAATTATGGGACTATCTGTTGACAAGTTTACTTGTATGACAATGTTTAAACCAAGATTGTTTTTCAAATGGATATTAGAAGATGCACTGGTTGTGTAGTTAAGAACTTAAAATTTATTTTTGACATAGTAAATTGCATGCAAGCCCTACAAACTAGGATGCTCACTATCTCCAACTTTTTCCTGGTACAGATTAGAGGGTTAAATATGAAGAAATTTGGCAGAGATTATACTTCTTATTCTTAATTTATACTTTTGGCTTTTGCTGCAAATGTCTGTTCTATCTCTGGAAAACTCTTGTGCTGAGACCATTAGTGATTGTCATGATCATGCCAACATGGACTGTTTAATCATGTTGGGGTCAAATTAAATTTGTTAAAGCAAGGTTTGGTATAATTTAATAAAACACACATTCATACTTTTGAGTGTCTTTTATTTACTGAAACACTTTTATGTTGTTTCCAGGAAGACCACAACAACTCTGTGACTATTGGTGTTGCAGACGAGCATATTGGATTGGTTGTTGGTCGTGGTGGAAGGAATATAATGGAAATTAGTCAGGTTGATAGATTGTTGGCTAAATGACATCTTTTGTTTCTACCACTTTGCATTTGCAGCTCTGGACTAAAACAGTACACTTGTTGTTTTCAGGTTAGTGGGGCCAGGATCAAGATATCGGATAGAGGTGATTTCATGTCTGGGACATCTGATAGGTATAAACAGAACTTGAGATGACCTAATGGCTAGAGTTTCATGCTCAGTATAGATAACACTGTTTTTTCTTACATCGAACAGGAAAGTGACCATCACGGGGTCACAAAGAGCTATCCGTGCCGCAGAGGGCATGATTATGCAGAAGGTAGCATATGCTTCCGAGAAGGGCATGGAATAGATCTCAAGTCTATAGATAGGTCATTTTTGAAACTTGTTTACCCATTTCACACAATGCAATGGTACTTTACTGCAGACTTTCATCTACATACATTCCAATTTTTACTGCATACATTCCAATTGTTACTGTGTGTAAATTATCTAAATCTACATACATTCCAATTTTTACTGCAGACTTTCATCTGATGGCGATGGGTTACAGAAATTTTCATTCCCTACTCTAATTTTTTTTTTTAATTAATAACAGTTCAAGGCAAACTACCCATTACTACTTCAGACATCAGCAGCTGGGTGGAAGTGAAGTGTCCTAAAAAGAGCATGTTCATTGTAACGAATAAATTCATAAATTCAGATGATCCTAATATATAACAATATGGAAGGGTAAAGTTGTGATAAATGGGAAGCCTAAGGTTTTACATACAAGTCTACCAGAAGACAGGAATTTGTGAGTCAATGCAATTGACTTTGCTGTTCTGACTCATATATCCTCTCTTGTCAAGATCAATACAAACTTATTTAATCAACAGGTGTAAATCCAGTCACTTTATGTACATCTAGAGCAACCTATTTTTCCCTTATAAAGTCAGTGTAAACACATTAAGTCATGATTAGCATGAAAGCACTAAGAAAAGGGCTAAACCTTGCTATTCTGGAACTTCCCTCCAGGTGGCGCCCGTGGTCCATAATTCATTGCACTGTATGGTGCTGTTGCAACAGAAGGAAGCACATATGTATATGGAATACCATGAAAACCGGAGAAGTAAACACCTAAAAATTGAAGTTAAAGACGACTTACTACACATCAAGTTTGACGGAAAAAAATCCACAGGTAATATACTATCAGCAAACATTACTACACTAAATAAGTCAGTATTTTGCAATCCCAATTCTTGGATATGAATGGTGGAAAAAGTACATGGGAAGAAGGGAATTAGAATCATTTGGTCCATACTTTTCCTGGTTAAAAGAACCTCCAGGGGCTAGGAGGTTGGTTAATAATTGGACAATTAGACTACAATAGTACAATACCAAAGATAGATTAGAGAAGATGAGTCTCGACAGTGGACACATCCAGTATTATCAAGTTACTTCCTATAAGAATAACCTTTTAAATAGAATAACTTTTCAGGCAAAACTCCTTCAAAACATTATAGGCTATACTTCCTATAAGAATAACTTTTCAAATAGATGGTAGAATGATGTAATATTGAGGGCACAGCCTTGATCTCTAGAAAGTTGAAACTTGACAATCCTAAGCATTATGCACTCCACATACTGACATACTAATTTGTATTTCTAATGTGACTTGAAAAGCTAGAAATCAAAGAAAAGTTTTTCTTTCAATCTTTCTATGAATGAAGGTAACAGCCTAAAATTGTAGCAAGTGTATTTGAGATGAATATGATTATATGAATCCTAGTCCCCCTTCCTACCAAAACAAAGAGAGTAAATATAATAGGATAGCAAGGGGAAAAGGTAGTAATGAATGTTCAAGATAATGAAAATGTTACTACTAACATACAGAAACAGGAAGCAGACAGTGTTAAATAAGAATCATTCTACATAGTTGTATAAGACAAACCTGCATATGAAAACGGGGCATTCATAGTCTGTGGGTAATGAGGGTCTTCAGTTAGCTTAGACAGAATCAAATCAACTGCACGCATCTGTTCCTCTAAAGTGCCAGTCACTGTTACTAATCTATCATTTAACCCAAAATAATTGTTATCCTGAGCAGATATCTTAATCCCAGCTTGGGAGTTTTCAATAAATGACCTGCAGAAAGAGATACCTACATATCAGCATTTTTGTGTTTTTCTTCTTTATGTAATAGTTGTCAAATATATAAATAGTGGGCTCAGCCAAATAAAAATTAACAAGTAGTCCTGAGAAGTTATAATGCAGACATTGATATTTAACTTGAAATGCAGTTATTTATGACGAGGCACATTTTTCTCATAGTATCACTACGACACCAGTCATTGTTTGGCTAGTCCACATGGCCCACATATGTGGGTGTATATCAATGACCGTTGAAATATAAAAGTCTGCTACTACATAGATAGACATACATAAATTGGTAAAGTGTAATCTAGAACCAAATATAACAAACCTGAATTCAGAATTTTCATACAGTTATATGTGCCTTTCAATTATTCAACTGTAGACATCTTCCGTAACAAATTTTCTCCATCAAGTGCACTCATAACATTCGTGTTCCCAAAGTTCAGTTTTCCTGACAAAAGCATCTATCGTCTCCCTACCACATTGTCATAACATTATCCTGCTCCATATCTCATCAATTTTCCGCCAATTCAAGTCTTAGTCGTTCCTCTAACATCAAAAGGTAGATCATAAAAAGATGCTTGGCAAGTCATGGAACTGGTTCTACAAAGTTGGTTTGTTGACTTCAAAAAATAGTGCTAATTTATAATTTGAACCTATCAGCAAAAACCACTAAAGGTTTTGGATGATCCAAGCTCTTCAATCCATATCTAGCACTGTACAGGCTGATTGAAAACATAAAGTTACATATCAAACTGTGAAATTGATAGAAAGAATCTGAACTGTTTCCAGTTCCAAAATGGGAACTTCAGCACCAAATTTCACTAGTATATTTTCTAAACATACTCTATCTTGGCCCAATCTAAACTCAATTTGAGCAAACTCTATTAGAAGCTAAATGAACAGTTGGGTTGCCAAAACTTGAGCCAATTAATTCCATACGACATTTTGGAACCATAACAATATAAAGAATGTTCCGCACAAACAACGCTCAGCATCTACCATGCTGATAAAAAGACCCAGAGAAGTTCATCAAGCTATTCACAGCGAGGAGAAAACATACCAGATAAAATAATTACAAACTCAAAATCTTATAATTTCACAGCTGTGGAAAATTACTTGTTTTCTGTTTTTTTATTGAAAATGTCTCAAAAGCTTATCAACCAACTTTGCTCTATATTCTGACTAACAAGGAGCACAATTCATACTTTATGGTGGAACCTCCTTTTCCGATTATGCTACCACAGGAGCTATTTGGAACAATCAGCCTCACTTTGGTTCTTACATCAACATCATTGCCTTCCTCATTATGAATCTAACCACCAGAGGAAATTTCTGTCAATAATATCAGAAGTATTCAGAAATATATAGCATAAAATATATCACATAAATCACCTCATCTAACAGTTTAGCAAGAATGAGTTCCACAGCCTTGATGGTTTCATCAATTGATCCAGAAATCATTATAATCCTATCAGATGTTCCAGGGAAGAATTCATGATTGCGCGACAACTGAATTCGTGCTCCAGATTGTGACTGGAAATCAGTAATTGTTGAGCCACCCTTTCCAATGACAGAACCAGCAGCAGCATTTGATACTAGAAACCTTATGTACGTAGGTTTCTCAACAGAATCTGGCATTGTGATGGTGAAAAGATAAACTAATCAGTGTTAATGACAGATCTGATATGATCAATCAATTAACAGATGAAGTTATGGCATCACAAGTGCATTTGTGTAATTGAAGAGAATAATTGAAATTCGATGCTCGTGCTTACAGCGCCAAGTTGAATAACAAAAGAGAATTCCTAACAGAGAATTAATACTTTACCATAAAAACTTATTCAATAAGCCACAAAACTGGTGAAATGGCTGATTTTTTTGTTACTCAAGAATTAGCATTCAAATGCAAGTAGTGCTGACAGTGAATCCTTAGCAGACTAGTACGTTCTTTATCCATGCTGTTCAGTACATATATTATTTATGGATCGTTTTTAGCGATGTTAGTGGCCCTAGGCTCACTCCAACACGCGACAAAAAATTCTGTCATATAATAAACAACTACCAACTCTATTTCTTTTTCTCTCTACCATCACTTTTGTCTACGTAATTTCAAAGCAAATGCCAACATTTGGAGGCTAGTTTAAATAAAACCACCATGGTAAATCAGATTATAAGGTCTTCCTCTGACCACAAGAACAAGATACCCTCCCTAATTTGGTAAATTAAGCAAATATCACATGTAAATGTACTTTAAATACAATAATAAATTGCAAATCCCTAGAGAGCATCACTTAACTCAGTAATTGGTTTCTTAAACAGATTGAACTTTATAATTCAAGTGCTGAACCATTTATTGGTTTTCCTATCAAATGTATGTTAATAACATTGAATTAACAAAGTTGCACGTAAATTCTCATTATTCTGAGCCCTTGAACAAAAACAGAAACCTCGGCCAAATTGAACCTAGCAAACACTTATTCGGATTAGCTGATGATTCAACACACACCAAAGCAGCAGAAACCACAATGCTTGATTCGGTAGCTAAAATAACCATAAAAAGAAAAATAAGACCAAAAAAATGGCATTACACTACAACCTCGCTCAGATTCTTCGAAATTTCTACAGTTTAAACTACAAATTCTGCATCCATACCTCCGTTCCCAAGAGGGCTTAGGTTTTGAAAATTTGAAATCACGCAAATTCGCAACAGCACAAAAATTCAAAGAGCAGCGTCACATTGCTACGTAAATCATCCAAAATCGAAACAAGTGCAAATTACAGGAGAGAGAGAGAAAGTAGATCGGATCGACCTGAAGTAGGAGACTTAGGCGGCGGTGGAGATCGCCTTGGAGGATGCTCGGGAGACGAGACGTAAGAAGACTCCGTCGACTCCATTATCTTGTAGAGAGACGAAGAAACAGAAATGGAGAGGGACGAGAAATGGAGGAGAGAAGAGAATCAATTGCAGAGCATTGGCAGAATTGAAATGGTTATGGAGAGATGATGGATTGGAGAAGAAGGAGAGGAAGTGTGTGTTGGCGTGAGCGCGTGGTCTGTTGGCAAATGGCAATGGCGTCTACGACTACGACTACTACTACTACTGCGAGCGAGCGCGAGACAGAGCAAGTGGGTTCGGGTTAAGGGTAACATTTGGGTAGCGGTTTCTATTTTATTTTTTTATTTTTTATTGGTAATACACTTGATTTGGATACCGAACTTTTTTATAACTCAAACTAGTCTCTGAATTTTCGTGTTTCAATTCAATTTTCGTATGAAATTTTTTCGGTTTATACCATGAGATTCATGAGCAGACCCGCATACTTGAGGTTGACACATTTAAGCTGTTTTATCATACTCAGACAAATATCAATTCGAGATTTGTTCACAATTAAAGTCTTCACTTTTTTCTATGAGTGTGTTAAATTTTTTATGTTGACCCGATACAATAATTTCTTATATAAACTCTAAGAGCAATGATTATAGTTCATAAACCAAATTACGTCGAAACATGGAAATTCTAGACTATTTAAGTATAAAAGAAATAAAAATATAACTA
>JAYMTH010002375.1:0-12723 GCA_036897465.1 Pelargonium australe
TATATATATATATATATATTTTTTTTGTGCAACCATGTATAAACAATATTATACCAAGAAAATCATTTATGCATGTGTCTGTGAGTTGAATTACATGTCACGAATATGATTTACGTGTGGGTGGATTAAACTCAACATGACATTTAAGTTCGAATAATTCCGATCCGACTTGATATATTTGACAAATTTACTTTATGTGTTACTTATATCGCTTGAGTTTTTGAACATACGTAGATTTCATATGTATGACGAAACGTGTGATTTATCACAGAATTGTTCGCACGTTTATCAATTCACTTTATACAAGTCCTCAACTCATTTTGCAATAGCAAAATAGTCTACGGGCCGAACTGATCATGAGGCCGAACTTCTATGAGTATGGGCTTGAACAGATGATGCTGTAAAATGTATGCATGTATGTTTTTAATTGGGTCCTATTTATCAACCCAAACTCGATTATTATTGGGTGGTAAGAGCTATTGATGACTTGCGGAAATGAGTCATTTTGACTAAGTTTTTAAAGTAATAATTAAATATGACAATTCGTGTATGCGCGTGCTGAAGGTTGATTGTGTGTTATACAGTTCAATACGAACACAACTCATTTATGAAAACATAAAACACGAACACATGCAACATGTATAACACGATATAACAACACATTTGACAAGACGCAATTGACTTGAACACGCCCCAACACAATCTTCACGATATAACAACACATTTGACACATTTTAGGATGAATTTAAACAATTATACATTAAACACAACTAATTAATCGCAAGCGTGTGTTTTGAAAGTCAAACACAAACATGACGCTATTCCAAAATGTGTGAGCTCCAACCCGTCATTTTTGTGTCTTGATTGTGTATTTGTGTCATGTTACAACACGAATTATATAGTCTAATAATAAATTATTAGTATGTTCCACTTCCTTTGAATTTTTTTAAAAGCAAAGTTGACAAGTCATGTGTAATTAGGCAAGAGATCAGGGGCTCATTTGCAAAACTCACAACTTAGACCATCTCTCAAATAAATTTTGTATTTTTGCTTCCCACATAGGAGGGACGAGAGACGAAGCAAAAGAGAGAGAGAGAGAGAGAAAACGTGAGAAGCTTCAAAAAAGCCCCAATTTTTACGCAGAGAAGAGACCTCAACTCCCACAGCTCTCGCCTCTCGCATTTGCTCGCAATCGTTCCCGGAAGTTTTCACTGTAAGATTCGTCTCTTCCGCTCCTTTTTTGCAGACATTAACGCCACTAACTGTAGCTTATGCTTCGAGTTTCAACTCTAAAATTCTGTTTCTGGCGGGAACAGGATTGTCCGTTTCGTTTATGTGGTTTGAGTTATCTTTCTCGTCAATGGGCTTGTGGGTTTTTGATTTTGATGCTCGTTTTGTTGTTCATTGGCAATTATCGGGTTCTTTTGCGGTTTTGCATGTTTGGTTTGGTGTGAAAGTTTGCAACTTTTTCATCGCAATTGGAAAAGAAAGTTCTTAGGGTTTCTTCTATGGTTATTTGGAATCTGGGTTTTGTTTTTGCTGCCCAACTCAATAGAGCTCATTTCTGGATCGTTTGTTGTGTTATTTTGCTTTTGTTTTCGAGGTATTGAAACCCCTTTTTTCCCCTTAAAGGTCAAGCTTTTGAGATATGATGTTTTAGGGCTTACTAATTTTGCTGGTTCATGTTGTATTTACATGCACATTTGTGTTTCTTGTAGATTATGAATTGAAGTGATCACACTGCATGGAGTGGTTTTATGAACCATTTTTTTAGTTTGTCAGGCTGAAATGTTACTTTGTTATCTTCTACATTCTAGGGTTTTTGTATAGCCAGCTGCATTGATGATCTGAATTTAATTTGTCCCATTTTTTCTGTGTGCTGTACTAATTTTTAGGTTTATTTTTGCTTGCCTATTTGTTTTTTCTCAATGCCCTATTCCATTGCTTATAGGTAATTTGCCGAATAGGAAGTGAACTTACAACAAGTATATGTCAATCTCTTGCATATGCCAATTTAGTATCTTTTGCATTCTTGTTTGAAGTTTGTCTTGATGATATGTCATGTTGTTTCAGCATTCTAGGGTTTTTGTATAGCCATCTACATTGCTTTTATGAATTTAATCCGACCCACATTTAGGTGTGTTGTACTAGATTTTGGGTTTATTTTGCTTGCCTACTTGTTTTTCTCAATGCCCTGTACTAGTGCCTACAGTTAATTTGACGAACACGGAAGTGAACTCACACGATAAAGTTTATGTTTTTTGTCGTTTTCTCTTCAGAATATGTAATTCTCTTGCATATACCAATTTAGTCTCTTTTGCACTTAATATTGGATTAGGCTGTGTTACGTAGATTTCCAATCTTCTGAATAAATCTGTTGAGTTATGCAGTACTAAGTTACACTCATGACTGTCTTGAATTCAAAATGCTTTGTGATTTTTTGTTTGAGATTATCCCTATAGTAATATCTCTCTCTGTGGGTGCATATGTCACAGGAATCAAATTCTGCTTATTGGATCCTACTGAGTTCTAACAATGCCTTTGTTGAAAAGAAAGCCTTTTGCTTTGTCCGAACCACCAGAAGAGATGGAACCTCACATGCTTGTATATCAAGTTCGGTTTACAAAAGAAATATTTTGTGATTACCGGTATTGTTCTCCAAAGTTTTTAATTTTGATTGTTGTTATAGCAGTTTTTCAACATCATGGCTATTTTAAAATTTAGATTGATCACATAGTAAGTTTCATGATGCCTGAGTCTCAAATAGGCAAAAGGCTCATTTTCCAGTGCCTGATTGTAATTAATTGGAGGTCTTTGATATCCATGTGATAGAATGCTGATTAATTTGAATTGTGTCATCCTTATACATTTTCAGTTTTCAAATGAAGTGATTAACTTGAATTTGTTTTTCCTGTATTGGATCAGTGAATATCTGAACCGGATAAATTTCTATCGCCAGAGAGTTTGGACATGTAAAAGTACTGGAAAAGTTAACTTGACTTACGAAGAGGCTTTGGTGTCAGAAAAACATGCGGCTGAGAAAGTTCAAAAGCTCCCGAAAGAGCTAATGGCACCTGCTTTGGAAATCATTAATTTCAGTAATGCCCTAACTCATCAATTTTAATTATTAATCTCTCCTATCTCCTTCACATTTTCTTTTTGTATTTTTTTTCTGATGGCCTAGAATAAAAAAAAAATACATAATTTGTATCTTGTTTTGTCATTTTCAACAAGTAGCCTCTCATATATGTATACAAATCTTTGTATTATTGGATTCTTTATGATGCCAAGTCCGACAGTATACCTGCATTCAGTATGGATGCTCAATTGCTCATGCTAATAGTGAAGTTTTTTTTCGCCATCCAAAGTGCATGTCTTTTTCTATTTAAGAATTTTTGTTTAATGCTCTATAACTTTTTTTTTTTTTTTTTTTTTTTTTTGGAAATTGATACATGAAGTGATAATGTACTGTAGGTGGCTCTTAGTGTATATGACATACTCTAGTTTTCTCCATCAGCAGAACTGGGAAGGGCTTCTTGTAATTGTTAATTACTGTGCTTATGTTGGATAATTAAGCTCAGAGATTTGATTACTGAATATGGGTTGTAATTTTAAGGGGAAAACTCCGATGTTTGTTTGATGCTTACTAGGGAGAGCAGCTGTTGAAGCCCTAGTTTTATCTGTTGCCATGCATAAATATGCATCTATGGGTACTTAGATTGCTAAGCAGATTGGAGATTAGCTTAAAGTAGTCTAATGCACCGTAACATAAGGTTTACCCTCACACTCTAGTACTTAACAGTGAGTTGATGTACATATATTGTTATTTGCTGGTCAAAGTAGTTTGGTCTTAAGAATTGATGGTGAATGTGATCTGGGTTAGTTTGGAATGGCTTAGATAATGCCTAGGTCACTGTCCTGCTGGCAGATGCTTGGAAAAGGAAATTGGGTAAGGGTAAGGGTAAGAGCGGGGATGATGTAGCTTTGAAAGTGGTTCATATGTGTTTGATATGGTGAAATTGGACGAAAAAGAATATGTTAAACAAATGTTGATTACTTGATTATCCGTTAGCTTATCTTCATGCATGTATAACTTGGTATTTGATTTTTAGTTTGTGCTTCTTCAACTACCTCATTAGTTCAACTCAATATGGTTATGATATCTATTAGACTAGTATAAAATTAATATTGGGTCTTCAACTATTAGCTTAAACACCTTCCTCAATATTGAAAATATGTTAAATTCTAGTACACGTGCAAAGCGATAAAGGGCTTGCACTATTAGCTTAATATTTGGTCTTCAACTATTAGTTAAGCTCTTAGTTGAGTTGGTCCTCTACAATATCCAATAAAATCTTCTTAACTTCTTCATGGATTCTTGCTAATGACAGGTATGCTTCCACTGAAAGATCTTGCCGACAAAATAGCTACGAAGTTGCAAGATCGCTTGTATGTTGGTCTTGAATTGTATGGAAAGAAGGATGACGGTGAGTTTTCTTGTAAAATAGTAGAAGTTCTAGAGGAAGGAGAGAAAATCCAATACAAGGTAGCTTGGCTTGACAGCAACAAGGACACAACAGAAAGTACTATAGTAAATGGAGAAGATCTGGTTCGGAAAAAGTTTCCTTATAGTAGAAATGTTTTGAAGTCTTTTATTCGAGAATCTACCTACCGATATGCTCCATGGGTGATTCATGAAGAACTGGCACTGAAGCATGGAGTTTCAACTGATCCTCCAGAGGAGATGAGGGACATGGTTTCTTATCAGGATGGACTTGTAGTACGCAATAGGAAAAAAAGAAAGAAAGGAAAAGATACTGACAAAGGTAAGCTTATGAATGGAACTATATTGGTATATATATTGGAGGGAGAGATGACGATTCGGGGTCGGGCGGGTTTTTTGTTTTTTTGGGTGGGGGGGGGTAGGGGTGAAAGACTGTTCCCGACCCTGACCCACAAGAGGTGTGGGTTTGTTCGGCATTTCGGCGTGTGGGGTATCCGACCTAAAATTATTTGGGTCTATTTTTTGTAAGCTGAACCCGTTGTTTTTAATCTGCAGATGATGACAAAGCAGGCGAATCCATCAAATATCCAATTGATGATTTGTTGGTGCAGCCTGGTGAAGATGATCCAGTTTTCACTGATCGCCCATCTCCGTCAAGGGACTTCAATGTTCCAATGGACTGTGTTGGGGATCTCTTAACGGTTTGGGATTTTTGTTCTTCTTTTGGCAGATTGTTGCACTTGTGGCCGTTCTCGCTTGAAGATTTTGAGAATGCAGTCTGTCACAAGGATAGCAATTTGGTTCTCATTGTAGAATCTCATATGGTCCTTCTTCAGTTACTCATAAATGATAACGGTGAATATTTTTTGACTCTTCAGGAAAGAAAGCGAAAGTTAAAGGTAAACCAAAATTTTCTGTTGTTCACAAATTCATTTCTTTGAATGGATTCTGATATTTTGCATTTTCTGGATCAGATTACGTTAATGAAATGGACAGAGTATTTGTGCGATTTCATAGACATGATTAACATTCCTGAATTATGCACGGCGACGCCGACTATTAAGCGTGGCCACTATGGCCTGTTAGATGCTCAATCTAAATTGAGAATTTTATGTGAATTGGTTAATCAAGCCCTCGAAACAGCTCGTGTTAGGCGAAAGTTGGATGAGTATATTGAGAAGCAGCTTGTACTCGGAGCCACAAGAAGAGGAGTGGCACTGGAAGAAGGTAAAAAGAGAAGAGAAGAGAAGGAGCGGTCGAAGATTGGGTCTGATGGCAATAAAGTAATCGATGGGTGTAATTTGGACAGTCCGTGCTTTGACCTGCCTGTATCAGCAAGCAACAACAATCACTGTGGACAAAATGGGGATGTTGCAAAGAAAGAAAACGGTGAGGTGTCTTCGCCTCAACAGAACGGTGCAATGGAAAAGAGGTTTGATTTTTTTTTTTTTTTTTTGGTGTTGATTTTGATATACGGATACAACTAGGACTTGCAAAATTTGGTCCAGTCCAGCCGGTTCTTGACCGGACCGGGCAGAATGTGACCATTAGGACTACATAATTATGATGAGCTCATATGATTTGAAATGTGCCGGGATTTGTTTTTCAGTGACAAGAACCACGTGGATGCTGCATCAAAGAAATCGGGCAAGAAACCGAAGACTGAACCCATGATGGAAAATGGAGATCAATCTTCGAAGGGAGATAAAGAAGCTCCAGCAGAACAGTTGAACGGCAATAAAGAAGAAGTGCAAGAACTGTTGAACGGCGATAAAGAGGAGGCAGAAAATCAGTTGAAGGGTGATAAAGAGGAAGCAAAGGATAAGAGCAGTAAAGACCAGAGGGTCGAATCTATATCCGTAATCTTCGTTCACACCGTTTTCTTCAATTCTCTATTTATCTACGTACATTTAGACTCTGTGGTATGTTATGTGCTTTATTATTTACTCTTGATACTCTTGCTATCACAGAAAGAACATTTTGAACGGGAAATGGAGAAGCTATTTGTACGCACCAATCCATTGGGTAGAGACCGAGATTACAACAGGTACTGGTGGTTCCGACGTGATGGGAGGATATTTGTCGAGAGTCCCGACTGCAAGCAGTGGGGCTACTACAATACCAAGGAAGAGGTACGGTGCTCTACATATTTTCTACAGGATAAATTGCAGATAAACACCTCATAATTAGCTCCTTTTGCATATAATTCTCTTTACTTTTATTCACGACAATTGAATTTTTCGTGTCAAATGTACGACACATGATCTATCATATGTATATATATATGTATTTTTTTTTTTAATTTTCAAAATGCTCAGTTCACCCTTACCATCACCGACAATTTCACATTGCCGGAATGAAAATTTTAAAGTACGAGGTGGAAAAAATATTAGGGAGCTATCTTCAAATGAGGCTAAGTTTAGGGTATTTATTTGCAATTTGCTCTTTTCTATATATGCGCTCTCTTCATAAATATTCTGAGTACTGTATTCTATTCTTGAACAGCTTGATGCTTTGATGGGTTCACTGAATTGTAAGGGCGAGAGAGAGAAAGCTCTGCACGGACAATTGGAAAAATTCTACGACAGAATATGGTTAGTCTCTGCCTTGTTCTGGAACGAAAAAATGAATTTTGTAGTTTACTATTCATTACGTTGGGTTTATATTAGACACGCTAGCGGTAGAAACACAAATCGGCCTTTTCAGCTAATATTTGGTCTGACTTGTACACATTTGCCCCTTAAAAAATCCATATTGCAGCTCAGAACTTCAGAAGAACTCGAAGGAATTGGCTCACGAGATTGAAGTGGAAGATGCTATTCTCCGGAGATCTACCCGCGTACGTGCTCCTCCTCGGAAAAACCCTGCTAACGCCTTCATGAGGTACGTCAACAAGTGGAAGGAGTAACTTGAGTTTGTATGCATCGAGAGTATGATTCTATATAGTTTAGAAAATAGTGAATCACCAATTGGTGTTAAGTTTCAATCACTCATTTCTAATGGGACAATGAGAACCGAAATCTTGAAATTTGGGGAGTGATAGTAGGGTGGAGATATGGAGAGTAGAGGAATAGGGATGGAGCAATTTTGTTTTTTTTTTTTTTTTTTTTTTTCCCATTCCTCGCACGGTGAACAAGCTTCTCTTTTTTGCTCGACCCACGATTTTGTAAATGATATTGTTCAGCATTCTTATGTTATCTCGGACTTGTTACATAATGTTCATTGTTTATCAAATTTGATTAAGCGTTTGATGGTTAGTTTGGTGCAAAATAGTTCAAATTAGTTGTCTATGAAATGAGCTATAATTTTGTGCTAATTTAGTCATTTTAGTATCTGTTTTGTTTCAGTTTGGTCCCCTTAAAATCCATTTTCCATGAAGGTGGTTCCCAATATGATTTTTGTTCCTATTTAACCCCCCTGATATTCTTTTTGTGTCGGATTGGTCACTGGTTTGATTTTTGTACCAATTATACATGCAAGTGGATTTTAATTTATACAAGGACCGTCCGTTGTATTACGAATTGTTCGTAAAAAAAATTCGGAATTATTGAATCGAGCCTTCTCTACAAGGGATATTTTGTTACAATAGTAGGAAAACGATGTGGATTATGATTTGACCAATTCTTTTGATTCGAGGTATAACTTAACAAATAGGAATTCATATTATCAATTGCAATTATAATTTTATATAAAAAAATCTATTGAAAAGCCATATCAACCTTCATAAGGTCCTACAAGATGTCTTTGAACATGGAATGTATATTTCTACCCGAATCAAAGAATTAAATTCACGACCTCTCACAGAAATGTGTCTTGCCCATTGAGTCCATGAAAATGTCAAATTGGTAAAAAGACAAAACTACCCTTTTTTGGTTCAATGAATGTCTAAATTCCAAACTACTGAAAAGACAAAACCACCCTTATTCTTTAACAAAATCCATAACATATTGCACCAAGGAATGTCCACTTTAAGGAATTAGAGAAAAAGAAGATTGTATCTGAAAAGCTAAAACCAAAAGGGTAAAACCAGGAAATGAGTTAAATAAGGAGTTTTCAGTCCAAAGAAGCCACAGAAAATACAAGGAAAACACCTCCTAACGCAGCATTTTCGCCATCACCTCTGCAACATATCAACATCAAAGGTTACTTTGCGATGCGACCATCTTCAGATTCTACTCTCCTGCGAGAACTACATTATCTCAACCACAGCTCGACCGAGGATCTTTCCCTGGTTTAGATCCTGGAACGCTTGGTCTGCGTCCTCAAACTTGTATTTCCTCGAAACAGCATTGCTGAGATTGAAGATGCCGGTTTCTGCCAACTTAACGAGCTTGGGAAGATCCTGCCTTGCCCTTCCCCCGTAGGACCCGATGACTTTGATCTGATTCATGAGATCGTTAAAAAATAAGTTATGTGCCGAAGTGTATGGAAACCAATTTTGCTTGAGGTCTCAGGTTCGAGCCTCGTTGTTATGCTCGCTTATAAAAAAAGAAGAAGTTATGTGCATCTAGTTCCCAATTATAGCTGGGTGTTGGATATTTAGTTTTCAATGACCAAGATCTACTGATCTTTAATTTCAACTGAGTATTCAGGTAATAATTTTAAAAGATAGTTGACTATATATTATGTAAGACCTTGCACTGGCCTGAACTATTCTTCTAGGTGTTCTGTAATGCTATAATGAAGGAAGACTAATCTAATAGGAACACAGCGCATTTGCACCCAACACTCAATAGAAATTGAGCCAAAGTCATCGGGACAATGGTTTGTATACTTTCTCCTAGATAAATTCGACTTTAGATGAATAAAAAACCAAGATCTATTAGCAGATACGGAACACACACCTTTCGACGAACAAGGCGGTTTATATCTATCTCCCCAACATCACCAGCTTTTGCAAGTCCAATCATTACAGCCTTTCCTCCATCTTTGACACTCTCTGTACATTGCGCAAATGTTTGTGGTTTTCCCAATGCTTCCACAGCAATGTCCACACCTGCTCCTCCTGTAATTTCCTGAATGAAAGAAGTGGATTAGCTAAGTAAAAGCCAAGTTATACCAGTAAAAAGAACTTTTAAATGTGAGATAATGTAATGACTAGGAGAGATCGAGTTCTTTTTTTTACTGCACACATCATCTATAGTAGTATTCTCTTATCTCCTGAAAACATAACATAAAGGATAAAGCACATACTCTAATTCTTCCACAAGCATCTTCTTTACGTGAATTTATGGTGTGAGTAGCACCAAGAGTCTTAGCCTTCTCCAGTTTGTCGTCCTGGACATCCACAGCAATTATCTGAGATGCACCAAATGCCCTTGCTATTTGCAAGCAACTGGAGAATGTAACTTAATTATAATTGAGATGAGAAAGTTATCATTAAACCCAGCCTTCAAATTGCCAAAACCGGCAGTGCATCCCATAGAGAGAGAGAGAGAGAGAGAGAGAGAGAGAGAGAGAGAGAGAGAGAGAGAGAGAGAGAGTAGACCACTCTTAGGATTTTTAAACGATATACCTTGAACCAACACCCCCAATTCCAATTACAGCAACAGAATCCCCCGGTCGGACCTCAGCTGCATGAGCCATAGCACCATAAGCAGTAAAAACTGCACATCCTAGAATAGCAGACTCGGTGTATGGCAATGAGTCTGGTAAAACAGTCAGAGCGTGTGCTGGCACAACACAGTATTCAGCCATGCCTCCCATACTATACATGAACACTGGTTTTCCTGCAGAAATTGCCCAGCAAATCTTATGGTAACATAACACATTGAATATTTTCCTTTAGAACATCTTAGAGAGGCATATCACTATTTGGGATGCATAATTCCATAAACAGTGAGAATGATAAACTTACCACCATCACGGAGGAAGAGGCGAGTTTCACCATCATAAAGGGTTCCTTTAGCACGATTATAGGCAAAGAAATCCTCACATAAATCGTCATGCCCCTTTTCACAATTCAAAATTGAAAGAGTATCAAATATTGTACACAACACATTTTCACAATTATAAGAGCGAAGATTGAAAAAAAGGTTCAGAAATGGAGGTCCTTTAACCTTATCACAGTAGGAACAGTTACCACAAGGCATGATAAAAGCTCCAACAACATGAGAACCAATTGGAAATCTGAAAAGAACCAAAATTACATCAATTTCACTCAATAAATAAAGAGTTGCAAGTGCAACAACAATAAGGTTGGTGTCTTGTGGCCTTGAGGTAACTGATATGTACTGATCATGGATGTTTAAGACTACATAACAATCCAATTCCCACACCCAAGAAATGTGGGAGCCTCGTGCACTGAACCGCCATTTTTAAGTGGTACACGTTAAATTTAATGTGAGTGTACCTTTGAGTGATTTTGGAATCAGTGAGAGCTGCATGCTCAACCACTTCACCAGTGATCTCATGACCAACCACACAAGGGCTCGAAAATGGAATTTCACCTTTCATAACATGAAGATCAGAGTGGCACACACCACAAGCTACAAGAACAATTTTACAGAAAATTTTCAAATTTTAGAAACAGCAAAACTAAAATTTATAATTTTGATATTATCTTCACAAACTGCAGCATGGCACAATCATCATCACAGTCATCATCAAGTGAATCGAACATAGTTCAAATTCTATAAACTTCAAAACCTAAAATTTGAAATTCGGATATTGTCTTCACAAATTGCAACACAGAAAAGCATCACCACAGTCATCATTGAGTGCATATAACAAAATTCAAATTTTTATAAACATTAAAACTAAAATTTGTATTTTGGACATTATCTTCACAGATGGCAACGCAACACATGCATCATCACAATCACCATCGAGAGATCAAATATATAAACTTTGGATACTGCCTTTACAAATTGCAACACAGCAAGAGCATCATTGTAATCATCATCGAGTGAATCAAACAAAGCTCAAATTTTATGAACATCAAAACTAAAAAAAATTGTCATTACAAATTCTAATACAGAACAGGCGTCATCGAGTGAATAAAAAACAGAGTTCAAATCTATAAACATCAAAATAAAATTTGTAATTCAGATACTGTCTCTACAAATTGCAACAGCACAATCATCATCTAGAGTTCAAATTCAACGAACACCAAACTAAAAATTTGTAATTCGTATAGTCTCCAAAAATCGCAACACAGCACAATCATCATACAGTGAATCGAACATAGTTCAAATTCCATAAACATCAAAACTAAAATTTGTAATCCGGATATCACCGTCACAAATCGCAACAAGCCAAAGCATCATCGCAATCATCATCGAGTGAATCGAACAGGAACAGTAAAAAAAGGTAAATAATCGAACCCTTGGTTTTGATCAGAACCTCTCCGGCTTTGGGGTGAGGCATGCGGAACTCCTCGATGGTGAGAGGTTTGTTAGCTTCCCAAAACACAGCTCCGCGCATGAATTCCGACGAAGACGACGACGACGAAGAGAAATTTCCGATGCTATCAAATCGGTGAGAGCTCGAGGAGGAGGAGGAAGAAGAAGACGATACTGATGTTCTGTTAGCTGAGAGCATCCTCTTTCCGAAGGCTCTGCGGATCGTATTCAGGTGACGAAACGCCATTTTTGGTCTGAGAATTAGCTTGAGACAAAGCTTCAGAGCACAGATTGTAGAGAAGAGACGATTCAGATTTTTGATCTGTTTCTGGTTCTTGTTCTGATTTTGGGAATGAAATCAGTGAGCTCTTGAGTGAGCTGGACTGTGGTCAACTCAATAGGTTTGCTGACATGGCAAGTTAATCCTACTTAGATAAAGTGATAATTTTGGGTGATAATAATAAACGATACAGTCAAATTTTAACAATTCGAGTTCGAGTTAGTTATGTTTGTGTTGACTAATCGAATTCATCATTTTGGGTATATTTTTGAATGATCGGGAACGAGAGCAATGAGTTTGATTCTGGTTGACTTAATCAGTATATTGAAATGGAAATGTTAATCATATTAGAGTGACAATTCAGATCGAGGCCTATGACAATTTTCTGTAAGTGTTTGGAAATGAGAACGTTAAACTCTACAAACTGGCATGATTTATTGTAAACTTAACCGACTCATTGATTTAACAATACAAACAAAAATTCCAAGTGTCAAGTTTTGATTGGAGTACATTTTAAATGATAAAAAAATCATTATTTATTTCTTTTTCTCTCCTTCTTTTTCGTGGTTGTTTCTTTTTCTCTTCTTCTTCTTCGT
>JAYMTH010002376.1:0-12723 GCA_036897465.1 Pelargonium australe
TCACGCACGCAAGTCTCACTGTTAGTTTGACCTAACGGAACTGTTAGTTTGAGTGACGTGGCGCCACATGGCATTTTATTTTGGGTGACGTGTCGCTATCGTGACATTTAAAAAATTAAAATTAATTTTGGATTAATCATTAAGCGACACGTGGCTCATTTTAATTTTTAATTGTATTAAATTTTTTTATAAATGTCACGTCAACGCCACGTGTGAAAATAAATAAAAATTATATAAATTATAATGCCACGTGGCGCTGACGTGACATGTGGGGGACTGTTGTGGCTTATTTTTTTTGTTGAAGACTTGGCTGGTGACTTTTCAATAGGTGGGGGACCTCCAAAGTATTAAACTCATAAATATACTACACCAAGTCCTTTCTTTTTCTTTTTTTCGTCTCAAAATAGAAAGAACTCTCGTTTTGGTGAGCGCAGAGAGTAGGGTTTACCAAGATATCAATAGAATGAAGCAACCAAAAATGCATAAAAGATGGCAACTTGTAATATCATAAGAATACAGAAAAGTTGACAGCAAACTAAACCTAAATGGATATACTGATATGCATATGCATATAAATGGCACTGCTACATTATTAACTCAAACACCTCATTATCACAAACCTCCTCAGTCCTCAATAAGCTCTTTCCATAAATATCCAGAATTTGCCATAGCTGCTGCACTCACCATTTTTTCCCAGACAAAGATATAAGCTGTTGCAACAAAAGTAAAACAAAACATGCAGAGAAATGTTAACTATATATAGTCATAAATCAAAGTACATAACATTGACTATATCACAAAGTTGAACATCAAGATTCAAGAAATGGAGAAAACCAATAGTGGCATGCAGGAGCATCACTAGCGCATCCAACATAAGATTCGTCTTTCTTTTTCTATCAGTTAAGTTTCATGCATAAAATGTCAGGAGTTCCAAGTATATTTACACCACAAACTTAGTGCAACCCATTTTTGTAGTGACTTGCTCTAACCTTACAGCCCTATGACACTCCTAATATCGTGACTTTATTCATTTGATTTCAATTTGTAAAATTAGAAATGACCACAAGTTTCTTATGACCTTCAAATCATTAACAGTTGCATGAGAAAAATAAAATACACGTGCATGCAGACACGCATACAGAGCAAGAGATATTGAATGTTTTTCAGTGAACCTCCAGTTTCGATAATTTCCCCATCTAGAAGAAGTGCAAAACCAATCAAAGGTACATGAGTAATATCTTAATAGCAATATCAGTCGCATAGTACCTACGCATGCAAATGAAAGAAAATTCCTTGATTCAAAAGAGGATACAAAATGAAAATACAACTATTTTGAAAGCTTCCCGGCCTCTTCCCAAACCTTGGTCAATCTTCTGAGAGGACTTATCTAGTTATCTTATATTAAATGATTAGGATTAGATCCTTCCACAGGTATCTCTTTGGAACATTAATGATATAAGTTCAAAATTGAAAAGCTAAAGCTGAAGCCATACCGATAGTTGGAAAATTATCTTTTGATCAAATCACATCCTACTTGTCCTAAACTGAACATTTAATTTCTATTGATGTCCAAGAATTAACTATAAAAAAAATAGTTTACAAGATTCCTACAAAACTTTTCACAACATCAAAGCTTCAAGAAAACACGGTATCAAGAGATCTGAACATGGATAACAAAGAATTACACGAGACGGGTTACAACAGATGGAAGGCAAATGTGATCTTCTTTAGGGAAACAAGTGGTGTTAGTCCCTAATGTACAACCAACTTCTGCACAGTTCATGGGAAAATCTATACACAAAGTGATTCTTAGAAGGGCTTTAGTTATTTAACTGATTTGTATATGATTATTGTTTAGTATTTATTTTGTTTGGTGTTTTGGAAGTAATCATTTAACTCCTATGGATGGGAATTGGTTGTATTCTATATTGATATCATTGTATTTTTAGTTTTGGATCAGATTTGATGAGATTGAAAACATAAACAGATTTTTGTTCCTTCTTCCCATATTCGTTTGTAAATCTTCTATATTTCATCTATATTTTCTCTCATTCGTCTAAAATCAATCATTTCTTCTCATTATTTTCTATCTACCTTCTCTATTTTTGTACTTGTCCCTCAGCAATTAGTATCAAAGCCAAATTTCCAGAATATTAGTTCCCAAATAAAGCTCTCATTGGTCAAAATAATTAATTAGAAAAATCAAACAAAAAATCATTCCGTGAACAGTACCAAATCTCACAAATGTTTAATTAAAAATTTGCTAGTGTTCCTTATCATTTGGCAATACATCAAGTACTGCTTCCCCGACTCTATTAAAAAGAAAAACAGAAATTCAAGCAGTGCTGAACTTCTAGAAAGTCTCAATGCATGCAAGGGCCTGTTGTCTGTCACAGTGAATATTCTTAATGCTTTATGAATCAGTGGAGGGGATGACCAACATATATTGTTGTGTGCTTATGAGAACTCGTATAATATGATCCTACACTATTGAGCTTTTCCTGCTCTTACCAGTTACCGAAGCCAGGCTCTTTTCCATTGGGAGAGAATGACGAGGGACAACCAATATTACTTAGTACTCCTTTCGTCCCAAAATAACTGTCAACTTTCCATATTTTGAGAAGATTAAGAATAAATTAGAATTATTGAGACGGAGGGAGTATTAAGCTTCTTAATTGTTTTGGAGTAGTCTCTTAACTATTTTGGATAAGATATGGTTAGGAATGGTTGTGTTTAATATCAATGGTATTAGTTTCTATGATAATTTGGAAATTCAGATAATTTTCCTATCCTTTGTCATACATTCTTCTTTTCTTTTCTTTTCTTTTCTTTTCTTTTCTCCTTTCTTAATTTCTTTCTTCATTCTTCTTAATCTCTGTATCATCACTGATTGTCCCACATCAATTCCACCATGTTACCGCCACTGTCTTTGTATTGACGCACCACCATTGAACCAGACCTTGTCGCCTCCATTTTAGCGCTGTTTACCCAATTCTGATCTGGCTTGACCGAAAGAAATAAAAAGACAAAAAGAAAATATTTCAACACTGCTAGAAGGTCTCAGTGCATCCAAGGGTTTGATAGCTATCATGGTGACTATTATTGTTGTTTATGGCTCAATGAAGAGAGCGACCAACATATACTGTTTCTATCCTTTTGAGGACCCATTTGATATGGATCCAACACTCTTGAGTTAATCCTAGTCATACCTCTCGCAGGAGTCTAGTTCTTTTCCCCTGGGAGAGATTGATGAGGGATAGGAAATATTATTCGTATTTAGTTTTTAAATTTTTGAACTAGTTATTTAAATGCTTTAGAAATGATTATTATTTAGTATTTATTTTCTTTATTGTTTTGGAAATAGTTATTTAGCTCCCATGTATACAGCCAAATCCTATCCCTAAGAGTTAAATGACTACTTACATTTCATCTTAAATCAACTATTTCTTCTCATTATTTTCTATCTTCCTTATTTTTGTATTTGTCCAACATCACCTCAGTTTTAAATTCATACGACTTCATGAAATGATGGCTTCGTCATGAATAATAATATTCGGTACTAAAAGAAGCCAAGACCTTTAACTTATAATTATGTCACGGAATAGACACAAGTAACAAAGTTAACCATACGATATGTGGAAACTGAGTAGTGATGAATCGCGACTCAGTCAAAAGGATACTAAAACTAATTCTACCCGATAAGCAACCATAACGAAAAGGGTGATGAGATCTCTTTGCAGCACTGCAAAGTTCAGGGATAGTAACAATCATAGAGGAAAGAACAATGCCCTAAAAAGTGGTTTGCAATTATTTAGGCAAGGTTTAAGTTCTTAGAAGGCCTTAGGTTTAAGTTCTAGCAAGTTCATGAAATGATGACTTCATCATGAATAGTAATAGTTAGTACTAAGAGATACTATAAACACAGGTAACAGAGGATAGCAAAATATGTTGAAACTGAGCAGTGGTGATGAGTGATGAATCGGACAAAAGGAAACTAAAACTAATTCTACCGATAAGAGTTCATAATGAACAGGATTTTTTGATAAGCTCATAATGAACAGGAAGATAAGATCTCTTTGAAGCATTGTCGAGTTCAAGGATAACAACAACCATTAAGAAAAGGCAATGCCCTTAATAATGGTTTGCAATTATTTAGGCAAGGAACAAGAACTTGAATCTGATGGAATACCTGGTGGCTGGTGCTCTTTATCAGAAAACTAAACTGGTCATCCCATCTCAGAGCATAAATCTTTTGCTGCCAAACAGAGTCTAAATATAAATGATATACCTTCTAAGAGTGGTTTTGAATATTTTAAAATCAGTACATTTGTAAAATCACATTTTGGCGAGTAGACAGAACTGCTAATGGAATCATACATAGCAAGGATTCTATATTTCTCATCTCACCTATGGCATGGAAACTTGGGTAAGCTTACTGAGTTCAAACCACCTCAAGATCAGCTAGAACTGAAATTTTGAGAGGGCTAGAAAAACACACAATTATTCACCTAAGTAAAAGAACAGCTAGAACCTTGCTTCTATTTGCTATATATGACCACAATGTGTAAAGGTACCATTACCAATCAGACATTGTAAAAGCTTTTGCAAGTAGTTCCAAATGTGCAAATGTGTGAAATGTACACAGACTAATGCATGCAGGCACAGAAAGCAAACACAACATATCACCAACCTGACGAGCAACCTGTGTGAGTCGCCGACTTTGTCGAGATGATTCGGTTGCCAAGCTAGACTTATGCGTCTCTACAAAACCATTTTGTTTCTCTGCTGCCCTTTTCTTCAAAGTGCTATTGTCAATAGAAGAATTACAGTCGGAGCTGTTCAATGACTCCCTCTTCCGTTTCCTTCGAAATGTGTACTTCAGAAACCTATTATCAGCTCGTTGACTGGGAAGCCCGTCAGTCAAATCAGATGTTTTTGCTTCTGATATTGCTGTCGATACTTTAACCGCCTCAACATCCATTTTATTACAGAGAACTTCTGAACCAGCATGTGCAATTTCCTGACTGACTGATTCAAGTCTGCCAGTCAACACTTCCGCATCATTTTCAGAAATGTCTACATTTCCTGACTGTGTCACAGTTTCAAGTTTCTCTGATGGTAATTCTGGGGGCTGGGAGAACTCTTGGTCCTTTTGAGCTTCATTTTCAATGACCTTAGAAGAGTTATCCATAGATTGATGATTATTACTGACCAAAGATGGTGTAGTTTTGGAGCAAACAAGATCAGATGCTTGAAGCGTTAGAGTAACCTGATCAGGATTACATCTAAAAGATGGAACTTTCCTTTTCTTATATCTATTTGCTCTTTTCCTTTTTCTGCGGAAGGACTTCACTGTCTGAGATGGGACACTTTCCTCATATTCCTTAATTGCTTTAAATACATCAGAGTTTTTCTCTACTCCGTACACATCAACTAAAGTCGGTGTTTCACACACCTCTTTACCTATTTCTTCTACCTTGACAGCTGCTTCATTCTTTGCATCATCTACTTGCATAGAAAGAGATATGTTTTCATCCAACAGGTTTCTTTCACATGCTCGAATTCTCTGGGTGCAACCATTCCTGTACAGCTCGGGTTCTTTCCTTCTCATTACAATGGAATCAAAATCTGGGTTCAAAACACAGCAACTGTCGACTGTAGAGTCATTTGCGGGATAGCACTTGTTTCCTTCATAATTTTTGTTAAAAGTAGCACACTTCATGTCAGAAGATGTAACCAGCTCAGGTTGTGAATCCAGTATATTGACCCTATTCTCCTGTGATAATTCTTCTGCTGTAGATGTATCGCACCTTAAATTTGGTTCCACCAGAGACTGCAGTCGGTTGTTTGTCACCTTCTCCAATTCACCCTGCACTTCTCCCAACTCTTCTCTAAGGTCTTTTACTATATCCTCAGCTTCCTGAAGCTGTGCCTCAAGCTCCTCAATTTTTGTCTGCTGATTCAAGGATGCAATTTCTGCATCCCTAGCCTGAAAATATTGCAAGATCAGGAAAAGCAAGATTTGTCTAGCACTGATTATAATAAAATTGATTGATCTTGAAAGGAGAATAAATTTTAGGGCTGAACTATCCGGTTGATTTTTTTAAGCAAATAATCTGCTACCACCTGTTCAACTGAAGTCTGAAACCCACAACTCGGAATCAATATCACTACATGTTGATATAAAAGGAACCAGTTTATTAGACATTAGTTAAATCACAAGACATTTCCCTTGGTTTTGATCCAGAATACCAGCCACAATATATCCTTAAAGCTCTGTAGAATCTTACAAACATCGAAAAATAATTACCAATTACAACACGATCAAAATTTATACACAGAACTTTTATCACCAGAGGTTTCCATGTGCCATTGGTGTAGAAGAAGTTAAATATTTGTGGTCAAATCCAAGTCTAAAAATTCCTTCAACCGAAAGCAAATTCATAAAATTCAACTCATGAAGTGAACGAGACTAACCAGAAGTCAAGATAACCTAGACAAAAGCATTTCTTCATAAGATCTAAATAGCTTAGCCTTCGTAGACAGAATGGTAACCTTAGTTATGATTATTATGTTTTTAGGGGCCATACGAACGTAGGCCCCAACCAACACCCATTGGGTCAAGTGGTTTAAGGTGGTTTAATACCTTCAGAGGTCTTAGGTTTGAGTCACTCATCATGGTGTTGCTATTGCCTATAAAAAAAACGAACGCAGGCCCCACTGCCACAAATTAAAACATAGACTGCCACCTGGGCAGATCTTAAGCCAACATGTCTCTGAAGTGCAATGGAGATTGTGGGTCTAGGCCACGGGTCTTCTTGATCACCCATAGACCCTATCCAGTTAAGTATATTATTATTTCTATTTACACCTTGCTGGACCTAGTTTCCAACAAAAAACCTTAGGCAAAGGGGAAAAACAATCAACATGTAATTTTCACTGTTTTTTTTTTTTTGAACGGAAGTAATCTTCACTGAATTAATATGATAACCACTTCTATTTTCATAGGACATGCATAGCACGTTACACGCTTCAGTGAAGATCTTACAACTAATGAGTAAGGTCCAAGAGTCTAATAATTTCCTTTTCATACACCATTCAGTCTAAACATATGAAGATGAATTAGCATTGACTATATTCATTGATGACCACTTCAAGTGCCTTATAAATAAATGTCAGTAGAAAAAGTAAGTGTCGTGTCTGTGTGCAGTACAAAAAATTAAGAGAACCAAAGCAAAATGCTATCTTCAAACCAAGAGAAGCTTAGTTTGCTAACTGAGCAAGTATCACATTTGTTCTGCTACTATTTTGATTTCATATGACCTAACATGTATGATAATATAAAATAAATAAAAACAAACATTGTAGTAGCATAAATACTACATTGAAGTGGATCACTTCAGAATTGAATCAAACTCTGACAATATGAATGCAGTCATCTTCTAGAGATGCTGGAGAGTTGCAATAAAGACTAGCAGAGTAAGCTGAATCATCTCAAATGTATGAGTAAAAAAACACATAAAATCTAGCATGTATATATCCTATACTTTAATATTGAGTGAGGTTCATTTTGACAAGACTAAGACAGTCATCTTCTGCAGAAGGTAGGGAAGTTCTAGAGAGTTGCAACAAAGACAATCAGAGTTAGCAACATACCAACATCTATATGATTCACACAATTGATGTGCATGAGACGGCACATGACTCACACTCCCAATCGCATATTCGATACAATAGAGAAACTTGTTGGATGAACCTGAACGTAATAACTAACAATTATTACTCAGGCTCAATGAAAAGCTTTTTTATTTTATTTTAATGCACAAGGATTAATTGAAAGATCATATAGCATCCTTGCAATAACCTAAACAATGGAAATGGTAGCAAATGCTATAGCAGCCATTATAATTTTATGAATAATTTGACATCCTAGATACCATAAAGAACCAAGAAATAACATAACTTTAAACCCAAATCTAATGTAACAGTTCTTTCAAGTCTTTTTTAAGCAATATGAAACCTTCATGATATGATACATATGTCAACATCCACTTTTGAAACCCAAATTCAGAATGGCAGATGAAACTTGAAAGAAAAGAGAGGCAAATTAAGTATATGCACTTGCACTAGCATTATAGTGCACTCACTTCTCCTGAAGCAGTCACCCATAAATGGATAAGCCATTACTTGAAAATCAAATCAAATAAGTCAACCTCATTCCAGCAAGACCTCTTTTAGAGTAGCACAACCATGACACTGACAAAAATAATCACATAGCAATTGATGATCAGTTAAAAAGTAGCTTCAAACAATCCATCCACACAAACGATGTCAAAAATGGTTCTCAGTGAAATCAACCACAAGATCAGAATTTCCAATCTCCACCATCAAACCCACATCACAAATCACAACAGGAAAGAACCTCAACGGCATCATCAAAGCCAAAACAAAATCACGAAAAACCCCATTTGAGGAAAAAAGAAGAAGGAGCAGTGTGTGTACAACCTTAGAATCCAACATCTGCTTGAGCCTAAGCAGCATACGAAGCGCCTCATCTTTAGCATTAAGCATCTCCTGCTGGTACCGGAGAGCCTTCCTCTCCGACACCATAATCCGCGCCGCCGCCTCTTTGGCAGTATTAAGTATAATCTCCGCATAAGCTTTCTTCAAAGCCATCAATTTCTGCAAGAACACCAAAACCCACCCAACAAATCAAGCAAAGACCAAAACCCAACATCCGAATCAGCCCTTCGAGCAAAACCCATCAAGATCAAAAACAAAAATTAACCCCTCATTCCAAAAAATGAAACCGTTAACACCTCACTCAAACAAACAAATAAATAATAATTCACGGAGAAGGAGGCAGCTGCCGGCGGCGGAGGAGGAGCTGCCGGAGAGAAGATCGTTACCTCGGAATCGGCCATTTGGTCACCAAATGCGTATGACCAGTTGGGTTGGTTTCGGTTTCAGACCGCGAGAACAAAAGGAGGTTTGTTCTGTTTTTCCCTTCCCTTTGCAGCAGCTGTCTGTTATGAACTGAAATTCCAGTTCTCTTTCCCACTCTGCCCTTCATAACCTATCGTATTTATGGGGACTGCCACGTCAAATGAGTAAATGTGACACTCCAGTGCGGTTTTTCGTTTTCGCTAGAGGCGCGCGCCATGAATTTGGGCCCACACCTATCCTTCGTGGACTGCATGGAGGCCCACACGCGGCGGTTCAGTGGGAGTTGTAGTTGAAGTGACAATTGACGGTAACGATTGCGGGTCTACGGTGGGCGGATGAAACAGGAGAACAATTCTCTTCATATTGGTTTACGGTTATGTTTCGATTTGGAATTCAAAGTAGCAGCAAAAGGTGAAGAGTTGTGTCCTGTAGTCAACCTCGTTTTGTTGAGATTCAATGGTAGTCAGATTTTGAAGTTCTCCCCTTAACATGATAACTCTGTCACATAAATATTAGATGACCAAATGGACACAATTTATTTTGTTTTGGGGTCGACATGTTTTTATGCGCGCACACGTGTTTTAGGATGCAGGAAGAGCATGGGCCAGGTTAGCAAAATCGTGGGACACGCGCGCAGATACAAGATGTTGGGGTTTGTGCAACATCAAGGAGTCTGAGGTTGTTGAGGCCACGCGCACACGGATAGGATAGTGTGCTTGTTGGGAAACTTTGCTAATAGAAATGTCGTCATTTTTATACTAGATTTAATGTTGACATTTCATATATGGATGATACTTACATTGCTAGAAGAAGGTCACGACGAAATGCAGAAAAAAGAAGAACACAAATTCACATCATTATCGTATTGTATTACTTTTTACTACGACATATATCCAAATTCAAGAGCTCAACAATCGTTTTAGCGAAAGATGTAATGAGGTACTTCTTTGTGCATCAATTTTTTATCAGCAAATAATACTTTTATTAAAAGCCCGAGAAGGCAAATAAAGTACAAAACTCCCCAAGGAAAGGGAATGAGATACAATGAGATCCAAACTAAAAAGAAGATGAAAATTGAACCTTTAAAACCTAAGAAAATCTCTTCTACTCCAACTGACCAAAATGTATAGTCAACTCTCAAACCAATAGGACAATGATCTTAAAAACTCCTCGAGAGACACGAATGAGTGTAAGTATATGTTAAAACCGGTTAGGATGAAAAAATAAGAACCCGATGTAAAATGCTTGTAGACGAGGTGAGATCATACTATGTGAATTTTCGACGTGATGAGAATATCAAAAACTGCGACAATAAAAAATGGTAAACAACCGGTCCTTGTTTTTTAGAAGAAAAAAACAACAACATTAGGACGAAGAGAACAAAAAAAAGACTGGAGACGATGTGTCTTCTAAAGCGCCTGAAAACCTCGAATATTCCAGACAATAAAACATATGCCGGTATTGTGGCGCAGCCGAAGAAGTAAATTGTGAGGAGATCCAGCTTTGATCTCGCAAAGCCTCTCAATAACCTCCAAATCAGATCCTTGAGCTCTCATACCAAGATCCTCACATAAGTCCCAAGACGAGACGTTTACGTGTGCTTAACGTGAAGACGAAGTGCGTACGTGAACATTACGCGAAACTGGTTGGTGGAGAGTGCGTCTCGATTTCATAAGCTTGGTAGAGATTGAGCGTAGACGTAAAACATTCACATGCATGGGGATGCTATACAAGATAGGCAATTCCGAAACAGTGGTTTCACTGTTACCATCTAAAATTGCAAGAGCTGAAACAAAGATGTTTGATATAGTGGTAGAAGGAGATGCAATATGGTTTTCTCTAATAGGGCTCAAGCTATATGCAGGAAGAGACCCAATAGCATCTGCATTTTGATTTGATACATGTCGAACATTACAAGAGGAAGTGGTGGAGGGGTTGGTCGAATCCCAATGATCTATCAGAAAGCTGATAAGAAGGAGCGTGACTAACAAGATCAGATTTGGGAGTAGGAAACCCTAACAAATCAGCAGTACCACAGTCCTTTACCATATTTGAAAAGAAAGAATAGCCCACCTTCAACAAGAGTTCCCCAACAATGCAGGACAAAGAATCTGAATGCAATAGAATTGTGCTTAATCGAAATGGGTGTCGGAAGAAAAACTTGGATGAATGAAAATAATGTCACCAAAGGGTTTTAGTATACTGATGAAAGAGTTTTCATATCAAGCATGAATAGGAAGACCACATATTGAGACCCAAGAAAAACGACCACCCATACTCTTGTACGAGGTCCAATCATGAAAAGAGATGAATCACGTCTATGAGAGCCATGACCACCTAGAGTGCTCCATAGTTTGAAATGATTCCTCATCTGAAAAGGAGAGGACAAATACCCTGCTTGTCAGGAAATGGATGGCAATGTCGGTAAAACTCTTTAATGCAAAGCTACTGTGAATGTAACTTCATGAGATGTTCTCCTTGAAAATAGTTCAGATGCTCCATTGTAACCTTTCCAAAAGCAACAAAGATTCAACCCCAAGTCAATAAGCTCAGTGAGAAGTAGTAGGCAGATGAACATCACGATTTGTTACCGATCTCGACAAAAAGAAATTGCCAACCCTTGGTGGTTTTGAATTGCCTGCTTCACATGGTCGAGACTTGCAATCAGATGCCTTTGACCATTCCACCTCTCTTGATGGTTGAGTACTATGATGCTGCGTAGTTCGATTACACTGCATTGGTGAACAGGAGACCAACATTGGTTTAGGCGGTGGTGGCGAAGTCCGAGACAAATGACGCTTTGCCCAAGTGACATGCAACCGAAAACTAGATAATAAGACACCACTGAGAATACAAATCACCCTATACACCTCTGAGTGAATCTCCACATAGACAAACCCGAACTTCCTATCACTGGCAATCAGAGATCTCATAATGAAACATTCGAGGACCTTTACCTGGCGCTAAAAAATAATCTGAAACCAACGTACAACCATGGAGTCTGAAAGGTTTCCCACATAGATAGTAGAGTAGGAGGTGGGCGGCAGTTGATCAGAGTTACGCCACTAAGGGTAAGGGTTGCGTCGATCTATGTTAGGGTTTCGCCACCATTGATTTTTTTTTTGGGGTTGAAGATTGCTTTTGGGGGTCACGACCTCTAATCTTTGATAAATCTTGTGTACCCTTTAAAGATTTGAGTTAAGGATATGGAGGAATCAATAGAAATGGGAGCAAGAAAGTGAGAGAAACTACCCTCAATGAAGCATGAAATCGCCACTCAATGTATTTCTCGCTACTTCAAATCATGAGTTCCCACAACAAAACCAGAATCATGATTTCCTTAATACTTTCGACATTAATCATGATTACGATCTTCTAGTGTTGGTGGTCACTTTCGCCACCACTTAATTGATCTTGTTCGTGCATCATGCCTTGACCTATACGATTCGTTTTCTACTTTTGATAAATGGCCGTTGATCCGGTTTGCCAAGTTCTATCCTACTGAATTTTCTCCTACACAATTGGTTGTACTTGAGAATCAACTTGAAACTTACATTCTGGATATGCGCTCTAGTATTGAGTTCTCAAATATAAAGAGAATTGGTAGCCTTGCTCAGAAATTAGTTGACACAAAAAGAGATATTGTATATCCTTTTGTGTATTCACTTATGAAATTAGCTTTGACAATGTCAGTTGACAGGCGTTCGGCAAGTATACCGATGTCTATCTTGTAATAAATGGACTGTGAAGTCCGGGATATCGATCCCCAGGGAACTT